>VWZD01001540.1:26380-37475 GCA_013396695.1 Sakesphorus luctuosus | reverse complement strand
GCCCGCTGCATTCCAGGCGTTTCGCAAGGCTCCCCTGGGAGCGCAAGCGGCTGGAGAGCGCTCCCCTGAACAGCTGCGGTGTGAGCGAGAGCAGTCCGTGCTTCAGGCCCTGAAAATCGGGCAGGAGTTCAGTCCTTGCAAAAGGTGTTTGTGGAAGGGTGGATTTCTCATGAATGGCCCTTAGTGTAGATCATCAGCGTGGTCATGATCCAGTGAAGTCTAGGTTCCTTCCATGGTTATCCTTGCACATTTCCTCATTGAATAGCCCTGGAAATTCAGACACGTGTACTCTAAGATGCCCTCTTTGTTCCAGGTTAATTCCACTTCAGGATTAAGAAGGAATACGTTCCAGTGCCAAGCCACAAGCTGTAGTGGTGCCTGAGAGTGTCGAAGGGAGGCTGTTTCTAATCAGGAAAGTACTAGACATCACTGATGCATGCCCAACTTGCTTACTGCCATACACTTCAGGCATTTGCCCATTCACTTCATTATCTTTGGGCTTCAGTAGCATATGAGCTATATTATATTTTAGTCACATCTTCAGAGCACTGGGTCGATTCACTAGACATACAGCAAATACCTAGTTCAATGTCCTTTTTGAACTACTGGCATGAGCTGCTAATGAGAAAATTAAGAACTTTGGAATAACATAGTGGAAGATAACCTATTTCTCATGTATTTAGTACCAGTCTCTGATTATGTTTGTTTTATTTTCTGAGAGGGCTTAATATCCCCAACACAAAAGTGTTGCTAACTTTGAGAGTGTTGTATGTGTTTTATACAACAAAGTAAAGCAGGATGGCCACTTGAGAGGTCATTTAGTTCCTCTGCTTTCCTCAAGATGAAATTATCTATGCTTAAATAATTTCTTACAGGTATTTCTCTAACTTGCAGATTAAATTTATTATTCTGTGTCCCTTTTCACAGCTGCTGCTCTTCCTATTAACTTTAGATACTCTGCATATTGCTATTTCTCCCACTGGTGGTCTCTACACTCAATAGTTGCAGCCATTGTCTCCTACAGGGTTTTGGTGTTCAAGCCTTTCTTAGTGTATCAGGACAACTGACATCTGGAGAATAAGTTTCACTGTTTTCTCATTATGAAACAAGTATTGCAGTTTGTCACTTTTGCTTTCTCTCCAGATTGTGGTTAGTTTGTTTGTGTTTATGTTGGTGCAAGATTACAGTTTGAGACTGCACAAAATACAAGTACAGTTTGATTGGTAGATTTCAGTCTGTATGGATATACCTACCCTCAAAAATTAGTATTTAGCAGCAAATGTTGAAGTGGAACCAGGCTTTAACTAGAGGGACCGAAAAAACCAATGTTTTTGGGTTTTTTTTCTCTTGTTTTACCATGTCTTCTGTGTCTTTTAAGACCACTTGAGTTTCGCTGCTAAATAGACATTCCAGAATGTCTATTCACTCTCCCCCCTCCCCCAGCCAACAGAAAGCCTCTTGTAACATTCTTATTCTGAAATCCTATAGCCTGAAGCGATTCCTGGTATATTGCCAGAACTTGTAGAACAACATCCCCCTCCACCCTCCTTCAAAAAATTCCATCAGGCTTCACTTGCATATGACATGTATTGTAACTCTTCAAATAAGCCAGAGCTCTTGTATTTCACAGGCTATTTATAAACTCAGTGTAAAACTATTTACACATAGCTGAAGTTGCACATAAAGTTATTATTTGCAACTATACTTAATTTTTTTTATATTGCCACAAAATATCATTTATTCAGGGACAATTTAGTTGCCAAAAATCTGATTGTTCTTAGACATTAGGCATTTTCTGTTGCAAGCTGGTAAAAACCTGGTATTATTGCAACTGCTACTTGATACACTTAAAAATGTTCCCTCAAGCTAGCATTTTAACCTGCACATTGAATGAGGCATTATATGAAAAGTTTAGTCTATATGTTTTAATTAAATGTTTAGTCATATAATCCCTAAATATATGAGGCGAGAAAAATAGAAAGTTAATTAGCAGGAATTGGAAGGTCTTTGAGATGAATTACTTATCTGCTTACTTAGACTGCCATTTGTGTTCCAGTACAGTGTTCAGATCAGGGCTATATAGGATATTTCCAAGGTCTGATGATCCACAGCTAGGATCTAAGTAGGTGGAGCATGCCTTCACACCATCTGCTTTTTCCAGTCCAGGAAGAAGAGGATAGCCTGGAATTGTGGAGATAGGCAGTAACACTTGAAAACCATTTAGTGATTGGCAAAGGTTTATGAGTAGCTGCTCAACTGTGGTAGCAGAGATATTTTTAGAGATGCTCTTAGAAATTGCCAAGGAACAAACTTGTAACACTCCTTATGGGTATTTGAAGCAGTTTTGTAACAAGCTGTGACAAGGTTTACACTCAGTGCAAAATCTACTGAATCCTACAATAAATATGCTACAGAGAGGAAAAAACATTTCTGGAAATTATTATCTTGGTATAAGGACACAGAGCATCCTATAGATGCATCGGTGATGTGAAAAGATTCCTGAGTCTGGATACATGTGAGGTTTTTTAGAGATGAATTGCTGTTGGGAAAGATTTTTGAAGTAAGGGAGAAACTGAACAAGACCCTTCAATGGCCAGTGTTCTGACACATGACCAGTCAAAGACATTTTCTGTGAGATGGCTGAATTACTATTTGGAACTATTTGCCTCCTGGGTTCAGTGAAACATCCAAACCTATTGCTGAAGTGATATTATCTCAGCTGGTATCACTCTCCCGAATTTGAACTTGGGATCTCCGCTGTCTGACATTTGTTAACATGAAGAATTGTCACTTCCCGCCCCCCTCCCCTCCCTGCCCCACTGAGTGGAGAGGACTAGTCCTTTGGCCTGAGTGATCAGAACAGTAGCAGATTGTCGTGTTGAAGCCATAGTCTTGTAGATCATGAAGTCATGATAAAGTCTTCTGATGAAGTAGAGAGGGGGCAGGCTGAAAGGCAGCAGCAAGGCAAAAAAATGGCTGATATAACTGTTGAGAATTATTTAGTGACAGTTGCAGCATTTCAGTGCCTTAAATTTACCAAACATGAGCTGCTTGGTGGCAGCAAAAAATAGGCTTGGTAATTCAATACTTCTTTTTGAGGGAGATTTCTTTTTCTCAAGAGCAAGTAGATGTTTGTCACCCTCTGACAAAAGGGGTAAAATTCACTGAGTCACAAACAGCCATTATTGCAAATGAACAAATATGTACAACTTGATACTTGATGGCATGTGTTTCACCAGGGAATGAATGATGTATATGGCAACAGGACTGTTCTCATTCCTTGGTATCACTATGGCCAGTAGGTTGCTAAAATCTGAGGCTCTCTGGACGAGATCTTGCAAAACTCAGTCAGGGTCTGTATGGTGGCAGCCGGGCTTGAGAACTCCAGGAAAATGTTGTGATCACTGGAAGAAGTTAGGAATGGGGATAGTTGGCTCCTCCACATGTGGTATGCTTGACAGGAAAGCTTTGGGTTGTTGAAGAGGACTTGACCCTGTTCTTTTGTTGTTTTTATTCAGGAATATGAATGGTGACACCATGAAGCTGCAGCAGGGCACATGGAATAGAAAGGACATTGCTTATAACCCACTTTAAATTAATGGCACGTCTAACAGAGCAGTGTGGAACCTAGCAATCTGCTTGTTCTTCTGGAGTGGAAATCATACAGCTAATCTAATTTTACACTTATGCTGTCAGCTTTGAATGATGGAACACGTTGCTAGGGGATTTTGTTCCCAAAAAGATAGTGGGTAGGACAATCAGAAAAAAAGGAATGTGGTCTTCTTGGTAAACAAGACCAAAAGTGAGACCAGAAAAAGGAAAACAAATATGAAATTTCAATGAAGATAAAATAAAAATACTGTAAAGGATTAAATTAATCAATCATAGAAAATGGTTAAGTCAGAGCAAGCAATACAGTTCATTGCAAAGAAATGCTGATCCAGAGCTAGGATGAGGTGAAGGTGTTATGACATACTGCAATCACTTATGCCACATACATGAGCTGCCCATGAATTCAGTATGTTTTTGGCAGCTACTAAAGCTAACATGCATTTGGAGTAATTCTGCTCACACAGATAAGACCAAATGTAGATGTGTCCTTGCACAAATGCTTGGGGCAAAACTCTTGGACATAGACAAGAAGATGCAACCTGGAATAAAAGGAGATGATTAAAAAGACGATGTCTTCATAATGAGTGGAAGTGTCTTTCCTACTTGGCCAAAAAGATTTTCATGAGCAGGATAGCCAATAACAAATATGCCCAAGAACTTTGGTCCTTTTTTGCCAACTAATCTAGTATTTGGGCAAAATAAAGTCATGTGTGAAGAACAACTGACCTGGGCCTGAGTACTGGACTGACAGAAGGGATACTCGCCAGAGAAAAAGGCCTTCTGAAACCAAGGCTGCTGTTCAGTCTCCTCTGTTACGGAAATCCAATCTGTGTTATATAGATGTAACTGTGGATTCCTTTCTTATGCTGACCTCTTAAAAAACACGTAAGTGGCACTTTCCAGTGTGTGAGGGGAACAGTTCTAGTCAGGCCATTATCACTGGCCATGGTTATCCAGGCCTTCTGTTGTGTTTTGGGCAGGCTACAACAAAGTTCTAGTTTGTGCAGAACATCACGTGACATGCCTCTTCAGTTTGTATAATAACTGGCATATAAGGTGCAGAATTACAAATGCAGCTTGTGGTCTTGGTCCTCAACTGCAGAGTGCAGCAGGTACAGCACAAGGCGTGCCCGACACCATACTCCATACTGTAGTTGCTCCATTAAGCAGTAGAGTCTCCAGACTAAAGCTAAAACTTGTCTGTGTGAGGGCTGGTCTTAGGTAGTGGAAAGACTCTAAACACAAAGGCTGTGTATGAATTAAGCTGCTGTTATTGTTGGAAATTTTGACTTTCTGATACCTCAGCTTGTAACTTCACAGTTATAGGGTGGTAGAGACATATTGAAGAAAATGTATGTGGAGCTTACAGAGAGGATATATGCTACAGGCAAACTACTGAGAAGTCCTTTTTGTCATTTTCCCTGCTATACCTACTGTTCCACACGACTGAATTCAATACAGCGAAATACTACTTGATTGCCCAGAAGAAAGCAATGATATATAATTTCTTTAAAGTGACACATTTTTAAAAAGCGTCTTGGCAGCTTTGTGCTTGAAGTTTTCTGCTTGAACTGTTAGAAAACACAAAATGCCAGGGCCTGTTGCTACAAGTAAAGGCTGTGGAATTCATGGGGAAGTACATTCTCATCAGTAAAACTGAAACCAAGTTATTATTAGAGAACCCCTCCCTGACTTACAGTTACATTGACATTATAGATACATTGACTGATGCTATTCAGAGCAGTTAAGGCATTACAGAGTAAAATATATTAAGTCCTGAGTATTTTACTTATAATATCACTAAAACTGAGGGCATTTGGGAGAAAGAACAACAATGTCATATGATGAAGGAGTGAAGAAGACTTGAGAATAGAAACAATTGAAAAACCAGTGACAAAATTCAACATGCAGGATATATTTGTGTGTAAAGACATAACTAAGAGAGGTAAAAAGGAATACAGGAATTTAGGAATTTGAACATGTAATTGCATAGGGAATGAAGTAAGCAACATAATGAAAGAGAACAAAGGAGAATATTGGCTTTTGGTAACAATTTCCACTGCTAAGAGGTACTAGGCTGTGCTATAGCTTCCATCAGCTACAAGTCTAAATAATTTATATCTAGAGTGAACAAGTATCTAGGAAACTTACACATTCAGTAGGGCATGGAAGAAACAACAATAATTTGTATTAGCCAATTCTGACTGTAACTTTATATGTGGTAACAAAGATACAGATAAATATCTTTGTCCCATATATTTCACTATCTTTGAGGACCTACTTTGCATTTTTCATTTCTGGTCTTGCTAATCTATCTTCTACTTTACTGTTTACTTACCATTCTTTACCATTTACTGAGACTTCTTCCTTTCTTTTATCTCCTTGTGCTCTTTTTCTCCTTTGTCATTGCCAACCTTACTTTGCTATATTTTCCTCTTTTCTCTGCTCCCTTTACCATTACCTTAAGTAAACTGTTAACACCTGATCATGCCAGATCTTGGAAGCTGAGCAGGGTCAGCCCTGGTTAGTACTTGGATGGGAGACCTCCTGGGAATACCGGGGGCTGTAGGTTCTAGTCCTGAGGACTTCACTGTTCAAGCTCGCTCGGCCGTGGCAGATGAACTTTAGGAGTTAAAGGGTGAGGCCAGTTCTGTGCACGCTGTGCCTCACCTAAAAAATCCACTGCGCAGGCTGGAAGGGCTCACCGAGAGCCCTTCTCAAATCTTCGTTTGTGTAGCCTAGCCATGATTGATTGAACTATAACTGTTGTACTTACACCTTTTCTAGCATTAGTCTGTCAAAATAGTTCCTTTTAAGAATTATCTTAGGGAGAAGGTTAATTGGATAAGAGTATTTTTGTGCTGTATTTATTCTATCCCTTAGCTATATGACATGGCATTCTGCCATTCTGAAATGACACACTTCCTGTTCTTCTTGTCTCACCATGTGCCATAACAAGTGCTTTGCAGTCAGAATTTAGCCAAAAAATACTATGGTGGTCATGCATAAGGCATAGCAAAATCAATCCCAGTTTCTCAGTACTGAAACTCCTCCACAGTATCAATAGCAGTGAAAGCTTGCATTAAGAGATAAGCCAGACACATATGAATCATAGCCTGAGAGCACCTTCCACTCTGAATGGTGAGGTATTCTCTTTAGAGCCCAGGTCCAAGTACAGAAATTGTTACTTGAAATTCAGGTAAGAATATTTGCAATCAAGCTTTAACTTCCAAGAACAGAATTTTGAGTTTGGTTTTGTTGCAGCACTCAGATTTCCCAGACTGGAGTAGGAGCACATTGTCTTGCTGATGTATAAACGTATGGAAAAATTAAGACCTTCTCCAGAGTCAGAGATCGTAAGGGATAAAAGAAAATGGCAGACAAACTTTAGTGGTAAGGGATGTAACTTACATACCAAACCATTATAATAGTCATAGATTAATGCTCTCCCATTCTTTACATTATCATTGTCTACTTGTTTCTTTTTCACTTTTCTGTCTTTTTCTTTTCCCCCTTACTTTGTTCTGTCACTGGTGCCACTTGTCATTCAGTCTGTAAAGGCTGACTTGAATATATTTTGTCTAGAGGTAATTAAGCAGTAGGAGAATCCTCTTGGAGAGATCTTGCATACTCAGGATCAGGTTCAAGTCATGTCAATATCAATATATCCTAAATGATATAAATGGCTCTTGCTCATATTTCAGTGCCTTTTCTGAATAGATTCCTTATGAAACAACTTGCTAGTATCTGCTATTACTCGAATTTTATTATACAACTGTCTGTGACAATATCAACTAAGAATAATTCATTCGCCAGTGATACTTTGTTGAACAAGTGGCATTAACATTTTCACTACCCTGATATTTTATAAGCAGTCCTTAGCAATGTGAATAAATGCATTTCAGAAATGCTTATAAATCCTTTTGTCATTTATTATTGCCTGATAAGCTGGATTCAGGAGGAGTCATTAGCAAATGACTTTTAATGCCTTGAATTTGATGAAAATTCATGTCAACATATATCAGCAATAATATATGTAGGTTCTTTTAAATGAAAGGTTTGAAAAACATTAGTGTGAAGTTGGATAACCTCATCTTTGGATGTGTTGAGTGCACTGTTCTCCCATGAGCTGATAGTGCATAATATGAGCTTTGAGAGGAGGGTGGAACCACAGTGCCTCCTGAGCTTGCTTTCTAAATTATTTACTAAATTATTTTACAATTCTGTGGTAATCAGTAACTTATCAATAATGATTGGGCTATGAGGCCATGTACTATCCATTGCATTTACTATTTACAGCATTACTGGAATGTATTCAACATGTCTCCTTGAATTTTTTTAGTACTATATTTATGCCTGCCTGCCCTTTATTACCAGTTTAATTATGTGTCATTGATAATATGCATATTTTATAGATGCCTAGATGACCATTAATGCCTGGAAATAAAGCAATACATTCACAATAAGCAACCATCTCCTTTGGAGAGATTCCATGTTTTGTGTAAAGATGTATTCCATATCTCATTTTGAAAAAAAACACCCTGTAGTGCTGTTGTGTTACCACTCCTAGTGCTGGTAAAGTTTTTCAAATGTTGTATAAGTTATGGTCTAAAGTTGCTTTGCAGATTGTTTGTAGCTCAAAGTTTCTTAGAACACTCAGTGTTCTCAGGAATGACCTGGTGGTTGCTGTGTCTCTACTCTCCTGCAGTGTTTCAGGGTTTCAGGCTGTCTTTTTTCTTCCTTGCCTTTCTTTAGAGGTTCTTGCTCACTGCATTTCTTTCCCCTGAATTTCATGTCTGGATTTATTTAGTGTTGTCCAGGGCATCTCTCACCATCAAGAGGCATATTTGGTTAGATAGGTTGGTATCACAGCCTGTGATCTGTGGGAACCCTTGCTACTGACAGAAGTACTAGAGCAGATACAGACAGGGAGAAAAGGAAGCTGTGATTAACAAACTGCTGATTGCAGTGCCTGAGTTAGAACTTGATGGTGGATGTGCTTTAGCCCTGGTGAGGCCACACCTCGAATCCTGTGTCCAGTTCTGGACCTCTCCCTACAAGAAAGACATTGAAGTGCTGGAGCATGTGCAGAGAAGGGCAATGGAGCTGGTGAAGGGCCTGGAGTCTAAGTCAGGTATTGATTGGCTGAGGGATCTGGAGACTGGAAAAGAGGAGGCTTAGGGCCAACCCTATCACTCTGTAAAACTGAAAGAGGATTGTAGCCAGGTGCAGGTTTTGGTCTCTTCTTCAAGGTAACAAGTGACAGGATTAGAGGAAATGCCTCAAGTTGCACCTGGGGAGGTTCAAGTTGGAGATTGAGAGGAAGTTCTTCAGGGAAAGGATTATTAAATCATGGAATGGGATGCCCAGGGAGGTGGTGGATTCACCATCCTGGGAAACGTTCAAGAAACAATTGGATGTGGCACTTAGTACCATGGTCCAGTTGATAAGGTGGAAGTTGTTCAAAGGTTGGACTTGATATTTTTGGAAGTCTTTCCCAACCTAAATGATTCTGTGATTCTGTGAAACTATTATCTCACACACAGATGAGCTATTCATTGTATGGTGATGGGATCTCATCCCTTGGGAAGCAGCAGTTCCTGGCTCCTGCTGAGTTCCTTCCAGCAAGTTCAACCACTGAGTCAGAAAAGAAAAATACAATTTGACATACAGTCCTTGACAAGTTGCTGACCCTTGTATCTGAGGGATGAGAGGAAATTATTCTCTGTGTTCACAACTGTTCTTTTCTCTATAAACAGCAATTCTTCGTCCACAGCCTGAAGAAAAAAGTCTGAGTTAAAGACAGAAAGTTCAGTCTCATATCTGTCTGTAAGAAGTCCCTTTCACAGATGATTGAATTCAGCCACGTCTGGAGTAAATGTAACAAGTGTTTAATAATGTCAAGCCTTAAATTATATCCAGTTGATTTTGTAGGGGGATTTTGCAGACAGGAAGTTAATTAAGCAAACCTGGATCCAGATCAACATAAGGTTTATTGCCTTACACACTGTAAACTTGATAGCTCTAAACTGGTAACAGACATACTTTTTAAAAAGTATCATTTGTAAGCACATGCAATGCTGCAAGAAGGTGCTTTTCCAGCCAGGTCAAGAAACTACTTTTTATCTGCTCATTAATCAATGCACTTTTCTTGAGAAAAGGTATGTAACTTAACATAATATTCCAAAACTCACTGAAAAAAAAAACAAGTAGAAGCTTTTCAGTTTTTGATTTAGGATTCCTTGTGCTTGTTTGGTTTATTTTTTTCCCCTCAAAGTAGCTGGAGTCAACATGATCACTATGTTTTTAGTGTTTTTGTTTATAGTAATGTGATGTTATCTTGGTGGTGTGATTATGTTGAAGAATCATAGCTAGATTTTCATCATATTAAGGGCTAGTTGATTTGGTTCCTGAACTGTGAAGTGAAACTTTCTGATTAATATCTAGACCAGCAAAGCTAAGGAGCGTTTTATTACTGACCCTGTAAGGTAAGGATGTTCTTTGAGGAATTAAATCTTCAGCCACTATTAGAAAGTTAAGTATGAATTTATATTAATCCTAAGTCTGATTTTAGTTAAATAAATAGGTATTTGCGAACTGAGTTCCATAACAGCAGGACTGGAGTCTTTTGCCAGATTCTGCCGATTCTGCTGACCTCTGCTAACCCCTCTTGCTTACATGGAACCTAAGTGATCAGTACCATGAATGTGTAAAGATTTTCAAGAAAACACTCAAGAAAATGAATTTTCATAAGAATTACCTTGTTTTGCCCTTAGCTTCAAACTTGACTTAATACACAAGTTACAAAATTTTAGAGGTTATAGCCTGTATTAGGGTGATGTTAGTGTTCCTTCTAAAATAAATTTAGGGAGCATGAAATTCAGACTAATAGAAGAGTGGAAATAAACCTGTCACTGTGCTCTTAAGGCATGTTGGTGTTCAGAAATTAATAAGAAAATACCTATCTGTAGTTATAACAGGCAAGACATCCTCAGCTTACAGAGAAATAGGATCATTGTGAAAGTATCTTGAACTATTCAGAAACTTTATAAAATACTGATGTAGAAGTAAAGATATTTCAAGATACAGTAGCATTTTTTTTCCTTTTCACATGTTGTTAAAGTTAACTGAGGAGGAAAAGTTTTCTAGGATATGTAAAGCCCATATCACGTAACAGAAATCTTTACTTCAGCAGCAACCTTCTTATCCTGTATGAGATTTTATACTGTTGAAGCAGTGTATCTGTGTTAAATCAGTTTGATCCTGTTTTGTAGAATTTTTTTTTGATAGAGAAGTCTAAATTGCAGATAAAAAATGATAACCTCTGGCAGATGGAATTAATTTTCTGCAAAGGGAGTTAAATCTGTTGTGTGCACCAAAAATATAATGTTGAAATAACCTTTTGTGACATTACCTGTGTACTAATGTACTGCAAAACCATGTTTCCATGAAAAAGTTTAAATATAAAAGAAAAAGTAAAGGG
>VWZD01001540.1:4953-16091 GCA_013396695.1 Sakesphorus luctuosus | reverse complement strand
GAAACCTAAGCAGGGGCAAATCAGAGGCAGCTTTCCCAAGACATGTCTCAGAATTCACAATAGAAATGAGATGGCAAATTTCTTTACGGGAAAATCAGTCTTTTAAAAATGTTTAGCTGAGAGAGAAGGACTACAGTCAAGGACAAACTTCAAGTGGCTCAGTCTGCATTTTCTAGGACATTATGGAAAAATGCCCTGAATCAATAATAGTAGGAAAATCTTTGCAACATCAGCATAGTGAACTGTGGAAAAACCACTAAACACTGTAACAGGAGAGGCCAAAGCACAAAAAATATTTTCAGAGTTTCAAGAATTAGAATTTTCAGAAGTATCCAACTCCTTTTTGATAAACTCTCTACACAGGATGTCTCTTTGGATAACAGCTGAAGAGTGAATGGACACTTAAGAAGCTCCAGACCTCCAGATCAGAAAAAATTACATCTCTTGGGTGCTAAGATTGGGCAGAATGGGAGGCAGAGCCTTCCCCTGGGTTCACAAAACCATTGAATAATATAATTTATCTGTTCTTACTAATAAATCTCTGCCCATTTCCAAGAATCTACTACAAGAGTTGCTTCAGAAACAGGTCAAGATTGGCAAATTTTAGAAACTGAAAATGCAGGCTTGACCTGTACATTTAGTATAGCCTTTCTGGTTAGACCTTATATTTCTTCCATCCTCAGATTATACTTGCCCTCATCCTCTGTGTAAGAAAGATACCATTGCATTTCTTTCAATTATTTAAGTGCAGCCAACTATTCATGCACTGAGGTCTCCCATCATAGTTTTCATAATCTGTGCAAAGCTACTTTCAGCTCAGTTGGCAAGCTGAAATTATAGCTGAAGGTTGTGGCACTGTGTTTGAGCAGGGGATCTGCTTCTCCTGCCCCTTCCACTCAGTTGGTCTCTTACTGAAATAATCTTCCTGATGTAATCTTGATGGGAAAGGCTGTGACTGCGGGGTCTTTTGTTGTGATGATGGTCATTACAGAGACATGTAGTGAGGCCTGAACCAAGCCTTTTCTTGGTGCTTTGATTTGTTCAGGCAATTTCAGTCTGCTCCTGTGTGATGTGCATGCTTCTGGCACATCCTTTTCCCAAAGGATGGAATTCCACACAGTGAGCACAGAAATATGTGCAAGGAAGGCACATGTGCAGAGGGTTGAATAATCCTCTTGGACAGGTACGGACATACCTTGACTCTGCAGGTTCCTTTTGGTGTAGGCAGAGCAGCAGAAAGTCACACCATGATGCCAAGTACCATAAAGCACCACAAACAGTGAGATGGGGAATGAAAAGTTACTGCAGGAGGCTGTACCCTGTCAGTGAGCAGGGAGGCTGGATAAGATGACCCACTGTGGTCCCTTCCAACCTGACCCATTCTGCGATTCTGTGACCTTACTAGGCTCAGTAGCAGCTGCATCAGGCAGGATCTTCTCAGTATGGGACAGAATGGTTGGAGTTTAGGATCCCAATGGGAATGGAGTTCAGGCTGGACACTGACAACCTCTGGTCTAAACTACCTCTGTCATAATGCTGAGCTTTTCCACCAACACGGCTGGCACAGAAAAACCTTTTCTGATCTAAAGAACGTAGGAAACCCCTATGAAAATAGTGAGAAAAAAATTCCGCTTTTAAAATGCAAAGGCAAATAATGTATACATTCATACTACTTCTAAATCATGATTATAATGCAGGTGCAGAGGAAGAGGTATTGTGAGTCATGATGACAGTATGATCAGATGAGCTCTTATAGTCCTCTTAGAATTGTTTGAAAACAATTGTTTATGTCCTAAAGTGGTAACTATGATGCTTCTGGTGTTTTGCATTGGAAAAACACATGGATTGTGCAGCCATTCCTTTGGTAATGGCAGCATAATGCAGAGTATTTAGGAGCGAAGGGACAGAGATCTCCACCTTTAGCAGTGGTAGGGGTATTTAAAATGCTTTATTGGGACTGAATTTTTGAGAATATCGCATCCTCTTTAGGTATTTATACAAGAAAATTAGCAGGCTCATCAGATACTCTGCTCATCAATAGGAAAGCCTGTGAAAGATCCGAATACTGGATGATCCTTTGTTTTACATGTGAACATTTTTCTCTGTTTTATGGACTAATGCTAATCACCTACACAGTTTACTGGAAGAGACGACCACTCCATTCAGTATCAATGTATAAATTGTCCACTGGAATAAAGGCTGCACTGTTTGTAAAAGCATTTTGAAATACACATTTACAAGAATGATATAAGGAATGTAGAGCATGTTCCAATGAGGAAATACAGTTTGTTTTTGTCAGAAAATATATCCTGTATGTGTATATGTTTTCTTAGCTCTCTGTGCCAAGCCAAACTCCCCAGATACCTGAGTACTGCACACTCTATGAGTAAACACTCAACTAGTGTCACAGAAGAATGTGCCAGGGATATTTAATCGCTAGACAGAGGGGAAAAAAAATCTCTGTCATGACCTACTGACCAGACATTTCTTGGCAATTGGTAATCAACTGTGTTAGCCTTTTATTGTCTCTCCTGCCATTATCTTCCAGGAAAGGTCTGAGCAAAAGGTCAGAGCAGCTTAAGTAGGTATTGGTTCATTTGTTATCTTTCATGCAATATACTGCAGTCAACAGTCTGGTGTCCTCTCTGGGTGAAAGACTTCAGCTTAATTTACCTTGTTTATTTACTGTAGAATTTGGCTACCAAACCCAAAAGATAATAGTTTCTGGAGATAAGAATAGTTTCTCATTTCTGAGAATAATTTTCAATTCTTTCTGTGAGCATTAAATTTTAAAAGATCTGTAGTTGGCAAATCATGAGCTACTTCCTTATTGAAAACCTACAGAAGAAACACATTTGAAAAGTGACTTAGATCTTAGTTCAAATTACAATGTTTTTAAGACTCATTCTGCTCAAGTAAGAACTGTATTCTACAATTACCTTTGAACAGGCAATTGGATTTGCAATCCTTTGCACAAAAAGTGTTTACAGGTTGCAGACCCACAGAAGAAAAACACTCCTTCTTAGAAAAAGATGAGGAAAAAAGGGGCAAATGATAGAAAAAATTATCTAGCACCTGCCTCCTGTCACACAAATGTATTGCATAGAGAAGAGGCAGTGATAATGTGTATTTGTAGCTTAAAGTGTCTGCACCCAAAAGTCTGAATTTTTTGAAGGAATTTCGTTTTAAAAACAGAGTTATCATTGATCAGAATGGTTCATTATTCAGCTTTGTCCTCCCATACTGCACTAACAAAGCACTGCTGAATGGGAAAACCAGAAAGCTGATTACTTCCTTTCTGGAAAAGAAAGTGTCTAGCCGAAGGCATGGGGGAATTTCTCTCCCTTTTCCTCCTGCTGTAATACTGGAAACATTTGAAATTTGTTCAAGCCTCTATGGGAAGCCAACACAGACTGCTCTGTATCTTTGTCTCCATCATGGAACAGCAGTTGGCATACAAATGGATACCACCACAGCTTTTATGATTGCCATGAGGCAGCCCATGACTCTCCTGGTCCCTGGACAGGCAGGGTAACATGAGAGATGGAAGAGATTCACCTCCTCCCTCAAAGCCAATAGTTGCAATGAGTATCCCCTCCTATTCAGGAAAAAATGGAATTGCAACATGTGACCTGCCTCTTTTAATAGCTAAAAGTGTGGCTTCCTTACTGAAAAGGGCTAGCGTGGCAAAGGAGTTACAAATGCTTGACCTCACTGGGATTTCCTTGTGCCATTTGGCTTTCCCTTCATTCCAAATGCTGTACCCATTCCAAGCAGTGTGTTGAACTAAAAAAAATTGATCTCTGCTAGAGTGGTTACTTTGGACTTTTGCTCTGTGAAGACAAACCTTATACTTATGATTCTACACTGACTTTTACAGTTAACATAGAGGCGCTTTCCTGCCAGCCAGAGCTGAACAAATTAGATTTCCCTTCTCCTCTGTGCAGTCTGCACTGATACCTTTTGCTTTGAACCAAGTGATAGTGCTGTAAAGTCTGCACTGAAGATTTAATATTTCTGGGAAATTACTTATCAACTACGTGTCTCTTGTGTGAGGGAGAGGTACAAAGGGGCATGGGTCAGAATAGAGTTTTTGTGACTTGCAATAGGGAGAGTTTCAAGATGAGGGGCTCAGGGGCCCTGGAGAGCAGGGCAGCTCAGGCAGCAACCTTGTACAGCAAATAACAGTTTGCTACACTGTAGGAGAGACTGGAATTTTCAGCGAGGCTGGAATGAGCAGGACTGGTCATGTGCAAAGGCAGAGCATGGCAAAATTGATTTTTCCTGTAACAGAGCACACTTCTGTCATAGAATGCTTTTTCCATCTAGCCTTAGGTAACAGGTTGCCTGTGAGGTCCAAGCTGTCTACTCTCATGTTTTTCATCAAGAAGCTAGATGTCTATATCACTTGTTGAATTTGAGTTTTATACCCCAACATTTGGATTAGATGTTTAAAAATAAAATACTCTTATTTATGTGCAAAAGTTCCCTCTTTCCTGTGTTGCATCAGAGCAGCTGTTGCTGTGCTCTGCTTTTTTCTTTCTGTCTGCGACAGCCACCAGCCGTCCTTCTATTTACAGTCATTACTGCAAGGAAATTGGAAACTGCAGCTACTGGGGCATGGTTATCTTCTTTGTGTCAGGTTTGTCTTTTACGGCAACACAGCAAAAGAAATGTTTGTACAACTAATAAAACATTTATCTAGAGATAAACAAAGTGCTATGTCCTGGCTGAACAAGCTGCTGATGTAGAGCTAATTTTGGACCATCTTATGAGCAGTCATGATACAGAAGGGTGTCAAAAGGGGACTAGGTCCCCCCCACCCCTTGCCCACAGTAATGCCCACAGCCCTTCTGTAATCAGAAGTGGGGAAGCCTCTAAAGTAATAGCAGCAAGATTTAGATAAGAATCCTGAAGCAACCAGAGGCTAGCATCTCTGTTGGCCTCTAGGAGAGGACACTCTTACGCAATGTTTAGTCAGAGACTTGCAGCACTTGCCAAGGTTCTTGATTGAACAGCAGTATAGTTGTATTTCCTTCTGTTCAGTGATCAAAGTGATGAAATAATGCCTAAAAAGTCAGGACTGTGCAATCCTTGTTTTAGGAAGATAACAATACACAATTGCATTTTTGTCTCTAAGGAGCATGAAGAATTAAATGAAAGAGACATAAATCTACTAGTGAAAAAATGAACAGTTTTGCACAGTGTATTCTACAGCCTTGTCTGTCCTAAAGGGACTAGTGTTTCATTGCACTTTTTTAACTTGTTGAATTCACAAAAACCACAAACTCAAAATTTAGNGAAAATGCATATATATATATATATATATATATATATATATATATATATACACACACACATGTTTGTGTATATAGATATATATATATAGTGCAGCTTTTGTGATGTGCTATTTTTTCTTGGATTTTCTAAATTTACACTCCACTTCGTAAGAGTATCATTAGTACAAATTAACGAGATTTACTGTACAATTATCTTGTAACAAGCACTTAGATTTGCACTTAATTTCAACTGAGTTGGGCCAGTGTAATGAGTTAATTTTCAGCATCTGGTTTGGTGAGAGTTTTCTCAAGCTCTTCTGCTGGAATAGATTTCTTCTGGCTTGGAATAGCAGGTAGGACGCGGCTTGGTTTCAGAGGCTCTCCTGGTAGACCAGGAAAGAGAGAACAGAGGATATGACTCTGAGAATGTCCCTTTTTCTGGGATCTGGAGATGGCAGCTGGTGGGAGAATAACTGCACCAGTCCTTAGGGACTTAAACTTCTTAGCATCCTGAGGTGATAGCTGAACTAGAGATAAAAGAAAAAAGAGAAAGAGTGCACAGAAAGTGAAAAGCATAGCATTTTTTACAAAGGAGTTTGCTGTTTTCTTTGAACTGTTGTCTCTTACTGTCTGTACTCAAACCTGTACTTGAAAAATGTGATCACAATATTAATAGAAAAAATTTGCATAAGCCTATCAGGGCTAATCTTCAGCTGAAGAAAATGACTACAATGTTAAGTGATTTACTTTGTGCTCCATGATCAATAAGATGTTGACAAGTTCAGATGTTTATTTTTGATAAGCAGAGAATCTGTAGTTTGTCTGGAGGAAACTTGGTCTGTTTGGAGAGATTTCCACAATACATTCTTTTATCACAAACCGTAGGCTGACTGAAACAGAAATGTTCCATGGCAATATATTATTTTTAACAAAAATGCTCTATTACCCAAGATAAATACTGCTAAAGACCTTAGAAAGATGAAATCAGCCCAGGACACTGTGCCTGGGCTGATTTAGGCACAGTCAGTCATAGAGATAGGTCCACATATGCTTTTCTATTCACTGGCCACCAAAGTAGCGCGTTGTGCTGAAGCACGGAAAGACACACAGTGAAACATGAGAGGCACACCCGTTCTATCTATTGCAGTCATATAAGAAATTGTGGATTTAGATCAACCTTAATTTCCACCTCACACTCAGCAGTGTAATATTGTTTGGACTTCAATGTTAAAGTTTCTCGCTTAAGAAAAAGAAAGAACTATAGTTCTGTATGTTCTCTCTAAACTGAAATCCTCAAGCTCCTTCATTTTGACAACTCACTAATTTTCTGATTTTTTAAAAGGAGAATTCAAAACCTTAATGTTGACCCATTTTTTTCTGCCTTAGCATTTATTGTGAATTGTATTAGCTTCTTTTTATTTTATTCTCCATTTTATTCAAAAGCTCATTGTATACAAACAGTTTGGATTTTTCAGTTTAAGCATATGAAGAGCTCCCTACTGGAGGTAACACCATCTATGTTTTGGCTACAGAATCTTCCTTGCAAATTTTCACATTCATTTTTCCTTGATTGCATTCTCATTGTATCTGTGATTTCCTTCCATCTGCATATTTGTGATGATTATATGAATAGCTCTTTACATTTTCCTCTGAGGTGTTCTAGTCTGAGATTTTGTTTTATTTTCACCTGTTGAAAACAAATGTTACCTCTCTAATGTCTGCAGTAGGCCCTGACTGCATATATATATATTTTAAAGTATATACATTGTGTGAAGGAGGCTGAAGTTCTTCTTGTCATAATCCTTGTACCATGTACCTTATTTCATCATCATTCATTTATGTATCAAGAGCAGTAATTTTCTAAGACTTATCAGGAATCAGTTTAGTACAAAGCAGAATCTTTGTAGAGAGGATTTAGGATTTTTCTTTTTAAGCTAATCACAATTGCTATTTAAGTTGTGATGCTCTGAATGAACAGTATTTACTATAGCTGCCTGGCCTTTGGCAGTGTACTGTAATTCATGGGTCATGTTCAAGGTTCATTTATGTTGAGAGAGTCAGGAAGTTGCCTAGTGCTCCTTTCCATGAAAAAAACCAACACAGCATTAATAGTTTGCTTTAGTTTGTATTGAATTTGTGTGAGTTAGGGAGGGCTAAATACTATAAATGATCCCATATGTTTTCTGGCATAGGATAGAATGCTTTGAGTTCACTGAAATTTTTGCGAGTAAACCAAATGCATATTGTGAGGCTCCTTTGTTTTGCTTTTTTGGAACATAGTCACATATTAATGTATTCCAAATTCACAACTGTGTGAAAAATACCCAGAACATTTTATGTACTAGATAAGCCCTTAATGATGAGTTTAAGTAGGGCAAAAGCACTGTAGCTTAATTTCACTCCTGTGACCAGGTAGCCATCACAAACCCACGTTCATTCAAAGAATTCAGACATCAGGGATTTCCACCTAAGTGTCACATACTTTGCTCAGTTTAGGCTATTCAGTTTAGGATTTCAGGACTGGTACACAGATGGCTTTGAAAGAATATGTGTAGTGACTAGTGTTAGCACATGTATGGAAACCCATGAGCCTGGACCCTGAACTGGCATCTGTGAGAGGCAGAGCCCTCAAGGCTGGTTGCCCTACCTCCAGACACTACATACAGCAAAAGCACCAGTAATTATTCACATGCAGAGGGCACAGTCAGCCACTGAACACCTAGTGGTACAACAGGAACTACTAATTCAGGGAGCCTTTTCCACTCGTTGAGTGGCTGCTACTACAAACCACAGAGGCAAAAATAACACTGTTGGAGAGGCATTGCCCAAGGAATATAGAGTCCAGCAGAACACATGGCTCTTAGACTCCCTTCCTTTGAAAGTAGTGGACCATGGTGGTCTTCTGCAGAGATGTGTGTGCTTTGTGGAATGCTTTGCAGTTACCTTGGGAAAGAAAAAACTTCAGATCATGATAACAGCAAAACCAACCATTGATCCCCAGAATATATTTTCGAATGATCTGTAGAAACAGATTATTTTTGAAATAGTGCCTTTTTTGCAGGGAGTGTTAGGAGTGTTGCATGATGAGATAGAAAGTGTGTGCTGGGAATGAAGCAGCAGAATGCAGAATAAGAGCTGTAATCTGTGCTGAGGCTACTCAAGAAGCCTTGTGAGGAATGTCTTTGGCCCTGGGAATTTTTGAGAGTGAGAATTTATAAACTATGGCTTAAAGTCACTCAAGTACTCTTTTCCTAATTTACTGTTTAATTCCTATTTCCCTCTTTCTAATGTGCATTTTTGAATGTTTTTGCTTAGAGATTTAAGCATTTCTTCTTTTTTTTTTTCATTAACCTTCCTTTCTGGGGGGAGATGTTTCTTCTTTCTGTTGATCTCTGAGTAGTTTCAGTTCTCTTTCTAGTTTATGCTTATTTTATTGTCCTAGCCTTTTTGCTGCTTTTTCCCCCCTTGCATGTTTTTAACACACATGTGTTGTGTAAAAAGTATTAAAGAAACAAAAATGATTATCTTCAATCTTTGTTGCTGGAGCACTTTGCCTGGATAAAGGCTGTGGTCAGAATGGTATTATTTTTAGGGTTGGATGAGTGAAATCTTGGCTCTAAAACAGCTATTTGGATAGTTCCAGGAGCAAATGTGTCATTTGTGTTAAGAAAGTAAAAATATAATTTATTTTGAAAATAATTTTGATTTTCTGTTACTGGCTTGAACTAATCAGTTACTGGCTTTTCTGTTACTGGCTTGATCAGGCACCTGGATCAATGGGCTGTGTTAGTCAATTATTATTAATTGTGGTAATTTTATCTTATTTGTAAACCACATTTTTTGGCATGAGACTTGAACTAAATTCTTGACCATCTGTGTGAATTACTGCAAGAACACCAATGATTATGAAATATTTTTTTTTAAGGATTTTGCTTACAACTATGTTATAACCAGAAGACACAGAGAATGTTAGTAGAAATCTTAAAAATTAGAATACTTGTAGTTGGGATTTTAAAAGCTGTTAGATTATTTTCTTTCCTCAGAGCAGACAGAGAATATCACTTCAGTAATTCACATATCTCTACTTTTCTTTTTCCTCTCTTATTTACGGAGCAGCAGCAGTGCAGTATTCTGTATATCCCCACCCAATCTGATGTTCCCTTTAAGGCTACCTATGCTTTTTCATTTCTACTAATATTGTAACTGCAGAATTGCTTCTGAAACTCAGATTATAAGAGGCAGTGAATCTTAAATTTACTTCTGAAATGTGAGTGCTTTAGGACCTGGCTGATATGCAGGGTGACAAATAGTAAACTGCAAAGCCTCGTCCAGTCTCTGGGAGATTTGTGCTTGTGGAACACAAAAATGTGAGGGCAGAACACTGCTGGGGGTAGTGCTAGTGTTTGTCTATGAACACCCCAGTTGCTGGTTTGATCCAGCCTGGAACAATCACCAAGTCTTGACATTCTGCCAGGGCTATGGGAGTGGGGTGAAGCTCCTTCAAAAAGCTGAGCATGAGCCTGCAATATGCCCTTGCTGCAAAAACAGCCAACAGCATCTGGCATCAGGAAAAGTGCTGCTGGCAGACTGTGGGAGGGGATTCTTCCCCTCTACTCAGCTTGGGTGAGACACATCTGGAGTGGTGAGTCCAGTTCTGAGGCGTCCAGTACAAGAGAGATATGGACATGAAACAAGTCCAGTGAAGAGCAGTGGAGATGATTAAGGGATTGTTCAGCCTCAAACGGGAGGCTGAAAGACCTGGGACTGTTCAGCCTTGAGAAGAGAACACAGCTCAGGGGATCTCGTCACTATGTACAAATGTTTGACTGGGGGCAGTAATGGAGAGGGGCACAGGCTCTTCTCACTGGTGTCTTACAAGGGGAAAACAGTTAATGGCCACAAATAAGAAGAAACGTTTTTACTCTGAGAGTGGTCAAACACTGGAACAGTTGGCCTAGAGAAATTGTGTAGACTCAGACTCCATTCAGAGACCTATTATTTAAAACATAACTGGATTTCCCTGAGCAACCTGCCCAGGTGATTTCTCTGTGTGCAGAGGAGTTGGACAGTGAGTCTCCAAAGGTGTCTTCCAACTTCAGCCGTTCTATGATGCTGTAAAAAAGCAACATGAAACCTCTCTCAAGCTCTCAGATACCAGTTATGAAGGCAGAGTATGATACTGTGACTGACACTTGCCTGTACTTACTTTTATGAGCACAGTGGTTGGGTATGGGAGCTAAGCTGTTCCGTACAGCAGTACGATTTTTTTTTGTGTGTTGGTCTATGGACATCTGTTGAAAACTTTTACCTGTGAAAGAAAAAGTTAATCTGTTACTATATGGAAATAATTGTAAACAATATGGTACACTGTACATTTCTAGCTTCTAGGAAAAAAGAAAACTTAGTAATTCTGAGAAATATGTAATAACAACAAAGCATTGACTTAAAAACCCCAAGTTGTTGCTTACTTTGCTTTCATTAAAAAACGTAATTGATTTAATACAACCTTCACAAATCCCCTTATCACTTCCTTTCATATAATATAGTAATAGGTCTTAAAACAGTCACAGTCCAGTAGCTAGCTCTGTGTAAGAATATTTGGACACTAAATTTGTAGAATTATTCAGCTAGATGGATTTGATTTCAGAACTGAAGCTTCAGTTTGCAAAATACTCTAGTAGGGTCTCAGCCTGTCTAATTACTAGAACACAAATCGAGTTCAGCTGCTGCTTGGAAAAGAAGACTGGGTGAAGTCTATTAGCAGTAAAGATGAGCTTTGAAAAGGTTTTGCTGCAGATGAAAATGTATCAGAACTTATATAAACTGATACTGATCCTTATTAAACTATGTTTATGGCGA
>VWZD01001539.1:0-34355 GCA_013396695.1 Sakesphorus luctuosus | reverse complement strand
TGTTTCACATAGGGTCAAATGAAAATTGAACTAGCTAATGGAAGATGAATATCTGAAGCCTTCTAAGATGTGAAAAATCATCTTTGACTCTGAAATCCTACAAGCTGCAAATTCTAAGAACATAGAGAAAATTCAGGGGAAGTCTATCTGAATCCTTGCTTTACTCTGAAGGCACCTCTCCAGGAAATAACTTTTAGCTCATCTTAGAGGAAATAGGCTGGAAATTCTGATCAGCTCAGGCAATTTTTATAATTGTATGATACAAAATATATAAATAAAATTCTTAAAACCCTTCCAGAGAGGCACAACACAGAATTGACAGAATGGCTCAGATTCCCACTTCTTTGGCTGTGGTAAGGTTTTCAGGGTGTATAGGAACTCAATACATTAAGACTGACATTCAGTGATCATAAAGGACTGATAACATCTGAGGTCCTTTAGACAAGAATTGCTCTGAGTGACATGTAGGTATGGCCAGGCTTCGAGAACAAAGATTTGGGCAGGGCTCTCCCCACATGGGTGTGCCCTTCCAGCCTGCACAGTGGATTTTTAGGTGAGGCACAGGGTGCACAGAACTGGCCCCACCATTTAAGTCCTAAGGTTCATTTGCCTTGGCCGAGCGAGCTTGGACAGTGACAGTGAAGTCCTTAAGACTGTTACAGCACCCGGTACTAACCGGGGCTGACCCTGCTGTGCATCCGAGATGTGACGGGATTGGATGGCAGGGAGGCATTGAACTACCAGTGGATGGTCCCCACGGAGACTCGAACTCAGGTCCTTGGGATTCAGAGCCGGGAGTGCTCTCCATTACACCATAGGACTGCCCAGTCTGAGCGACATAAGTTGCTGCAATATTGCGGTTCTAGTTTGGAGCTGTAGATCTTCTGTGTATCTGAATGTTTATATTTGAAAACAGTAAGTAATCCTAGATAATTTAGATGACAAGGATTTTTCAAATGCTTGTCTTTAAATGGGGGAAAGTACACAATGAAGAAAGAAAAAACATGTTGAAAGAAGGACTTCTTTTTTTTATTTTTTAAACTATGCACATCTCAAATGAACTCAAGGTTCTGTTAATTTCATTGTCTGATACTTGCACTTGTAGGGAGTTTTGGTGTCCTGCCAGTTTGTTTCCAAGTGTTATAAGATGTATGCCTGGCCAGGAAGTATTAATAAATAGAGCTCTAGTAATTGCATGTTCCTTTTTGTTTGTTTGGGGTTTTTTTGCTTTGTTTTGGTTTTTTGTTTGGTTTTTTTTTTGTCTAGTTTTAACCATGTATTCATGGGGAAGTTATTTTTAATCTCCTAGTAACTATTTATGTAGCTTCTATTTTCCTCTGTATATAACATTTTGCTTCAAGACTGAAAAAATTATAATATTAAGGTTCTGAAAATAATGAACAATTCACATAAAACTAAGGGGACTCTGTAAGAATTCTGTTAATGAAGAACTTTTTTGCTCCTTCTATTTTTTTTTTTTAGAAACAAAGAATATTTCCCTATATGTGCCTATTTTGACATAGACACTTTCTTCAGTGAATATCTGTTAATAAATATCTCACTGTCTTGGAAAGACAATTGCTACATTGCCAAGACATCAGAGGTTACTTTTTGTCCTAAAGTTCTTGATATGTCTGAGTATGCATGTAAAACATAAATCTGATAGAAACATGTCATATTCCTTACTTAGCTTTTTTTTAAATCCTACCTTTAAAAGGTCAAACATCTGAAAAAAGTCAGTGATTCAATCACAGTTCATCCTAATTGGAAGATCCAGTTATCTCTGTCAAGATGAAATGGTGAACTATACCAAATAAAGGGCTTTCATAGTTAAAGGAGAACTAGGATGGAGCTATGCCATGAAAGTGTAAAACTGACGTCCATATATACCATCTTTCAATTTTAGCCCTGAATATATTCTTCTTTGACTTGAAATTTTGTGATGTGCCCAGGGCTCTGTTTAAGGGATCCTTTTGCAGCTCTTCATGCAGCTGAGATCAGTATTTCTGCCTGATATGATGCACAATTCTACGTAGATACAACCTCGCAAGTTGACTCCTTATTGTCAGGATCAGATTCTCATCTGAATGCTGATGGGGTCAATTTGTTTGTCTCAGGAGGTAAAGGAGCAGACAGTACTCATTGGATAACAAAACCGTTCATTCAACTTGCCGAAGACTTCGGTTCAGTCAATGATTGTTCCTATTGTCTTGCAGATTTTAGTCACGAGAAAGGAGGCTGCAAGTTGCAGCAACAGAACACTGTGCTTGGTGACAGCATAGGGTGCCTATCTCTGTACGTCACCTTTTTGGTTGCTCAGGCATTCAGCACTGGAACTAAACTGTTGTACTGCGATGAGACAGTTTCCACACTCTGTTACAAACAGCAGGAAATAAGAAGTTACAGGGAGGGGCAGGATTTATTCATCCTTGTCATTTTGCTTTGCCTCCCAGTAAAACACAGGTAGAGTTTTACCTTTTCACTAAAGCTGGCGTCTGAGCTGAAGCATGCAGAGGGGCATCCCTGTAGCTCTGACACTGGATGGGGGAAATTTCAGTAATGGTGATTTCCTAATTACTTGCTCAATTTCCAAGGTGTCCAGATTGTCCTTGAAAGGAAATTCTGGCTCCCTTGGCAGTATGTACAGAACAGAAAGCACTTAATTCAGAATTCTGGATCTCACTCCAGAGGCCTGTATATTCCATATAATTTATTACATCTAATGGCCTTGTTTGGTTACTTTTTGCTGTACATATTGGATGAAGTTGTGTTTTCTGAGAGCTGTCATATGAAATGCAATTGTACAACTGAAGTACCCTTTAGTACTGCTGCGTGGTCAGTGTGTTACGATTGTTGGATATGCATCATGAATGCATGTTTGGGGTTTTTATTTAATTATTAAAACTACCTGACATAAAAGTTTTAATGAAAATGATCTAAAAATAGAAAGATACAGCTGCTAGGCTGAGGTCATTTTGTGTGCCATAATGTAGCAGTGGTGTCTATAATCAATCAAAGGCATCATCTACACTGGAAGTGTTTGGTTAAACTACACTTTTAAAGGTTATTGGTTATACAGATCTATGGAGTTGTCTCTTCTTTCACTTACGTTTGCAAAAATTGAACACAATTGACATATATAGATGTAAAAACAGTAAAAGAAGAAGTAAAATAAAGTTTATATATGTGTGTAAATAACAATAAATATATTAGACTTAACACATAGTTCAAATACAAGACTGAGTTATGTCTATTATGCACCACTGCTAGGTGATTATATGTGTGTGTATGTATGGTGATTATATATATGGTTATTTAAAAGGTGAGGCAAAATATATTCTCCCTCATGAAAGCTGAAACTCTTTATGTTACTACATTTTACTGCATGATTGAGATGCTGTATGAGTTTATATGTGGTCAGTTTTCTTAGTATGAATTATACTTGGTTCAATATGTTATGTGAGGGTAACATAGGCTGTGGGCCATTTAGAACCTAATTCACACGAGGTCCTGGTATAGTTTGTGAGGAAACTGGACTCACTTAGCAGAAACTTCAGAGCACCTTCTCTTCTTTGTCACCTAGATCGTGCAGGAATGATGTCCAGGGTAGTCATCATCTACGCCTCCTTCTATATAGCTCTCCTTACAGAGGAAACACTGAAGGCAAATTAAAGCTGGGAGAAGTATCTAGAAAGGATGTCTGTAAAACCATTTTCACTTGCTGAGGATGCCTTCATATCCTGAGCAGCTGTGTCTCAGGCAGTGTCACATGCTACAGGCAAAACGAAATGCCAGGCATTTTGCAGGCAACTCTCCGGTGCTAGGCTGGGGTTTAGGGGTTTTATTTAGTAAGAAGACAGTCTTTGATACACCTAAGATTAACTGGAATTTTACCTTTACTCAAACTCTGCAGATACGTCATTGTAAATATTAAGTCCTTCTTAATTTTATAGCTATGAAGAGTATCACTGTAAGAGGTAATACCCAGTAATTTAACACCCTTCCCATTCTTCTAGTAGTGCCAAATATAATCGTACAGAAGAATTAAAGGGCATTTAGTGAGTTTGAAGTCTAATGGCAAAACTGAATATCTTATGACAAAACAAAATCAGCACTTTGATGCCTGTGCTTTGAAAAAAACTGGTACTAAAATTTTGCTGACTCTGGCAGACGAAGATTCTTCTTTATAGAGGTAACTGTGTAGGGCTGAAGTCTACTACTTGTGTTACATTTGAGTGGCATTTTAGTGTTAGAGCTGCTTGTTAATACAAGAGAAGATAAAGTCATGTGAGAACCTGTCCTTCAACACTACTCTTTCTATAGTGAGTTCACCTTGACTGGCTGCCAGGTGCCCACCAACCTGCTCTATCACTCTCTCTCCATCAACAGGACAGGTGGAGAAAACACAATTAAAACCTTGTGAGTTGAGCTAAAGGCACTTACCAATTACTGCCAAGAGTGAAACAGACTGCACCTGGAGAAACTAATTGAATACATTGACAATTAATTGTAACAGACTAATATAGTGAGAAATAGGAACAGAACTAAAAAAACCTTCTCCTACCCTTCTTGTTAAGCTCAGCTTCTCTCATGCTTTTTCTGCCTCCTCCCTTCAATCATCAGAAGAGGGTAAGGAACAGAGGTTGCAGTCAGCTCATAATGCTTCCTCTCTTCTACTTCTTCCTCCTCATGCTCTTCCTTATGTGGTCCCTGCCATGGAGTACAGTCCTTCCCAAGTGGCTTCACAGTGGGTCCTTCTCATTTCAGAGTGGGCTGTAGTTCTTGAAATACTTCTCCAGTATGGATTCTTACCATGGGGTTCAGTCCTTCAGGAATGCCTAAATCCCATGCAGGGTGACAGCTTTTTCCAGAAAGCCTGGTTCTGTGTGGTTCTTCTCCATGGGCTTCCTTCAGGTCTCCTGCAACATGGGTGTCTTCAGGGTCTGCAGATGGATTTCTATTCCACTGTGGGCCTCCAAGGGCTGCAGTGGGAAAGCCTGTCTCACCATGTCTTCACCGTACTATGCTCTGGCGCCTCCTCCCACTCCATCACTGACCTCAATGTCTGCAGAGCTGTTGCTCTTGTTGTTTTCTCACTCATCTCTCCCAGATGCTGTTGTGCAGCTTTTTTTACTCCTCCTTAAATATGTTATTACAGAGGTGCTACTAACATCACTGACAGGCTTAGCTTGGGAGCTCCTCCTGTCCAACATAGGGACACCTCCTGATGTCTTCTCACAAAAGCCATCCTGTTATGACCCATCCCTGAAGGTAAAGGTAACTGAGGTTCTTGTTAATAGATCTCTTGGGGTAGATTAGAGTGAAACAGCACTGAATGACCAGTGTTTATATATATATGTATATGTGGCACATTTATTTTAGAACAGGTTGGTTGCAACAGAGAGGAAGTATGTAGCTGTTTTGGTTATTATCTACAGAAATATAGCAATACGAAAGTATAAAAATAACACTTAAGAATATTTTTAAGAAAAAAAAGAAAAGAGAGTAAATGTAGTTACTGGAGGGTAAAGATATGTGGGTTTTGGGTCCAACCATGAGATTTGATTGTTGCAATTTCGATCTCTGTTGGTCAAAGTGATTGTCACAGTCTTGACCCACAGGGAGTGGAGGAGGACTATGAAACATAGAGTTCATATACATTCAAGTTCAGATGAAAATGCCCAGGTATCTCCCCTGGGAGGGGAGAGTTGAACACTGTTGCAACACTGTGGATCATGTGCAGTTGTCTGTTTGAAGGCCCTAGAAATGAGTCTGGATGTATTTGGGGTGTCTTTGATGGTTTATGACACCTTTTAAGACAAGATCCCTCTTTCTCACATCAGTGTCGTTGATCCAGGTATGCCTTATCAGGAGAGGTCAATCCCTTCAGGCCTACCAGTGAATGTCCCAATACCTCCCTCAGGGGAATTTTACACCTGAACCAGTTGTGTGAGAGAGGACATTGGTATGGTAATATGCATTGTCCCACCTGCAAGACCTGCTTCTTATCAGCCTCTTCCTTATCTGCCTCAAAACTCAGCTTATTGCTAAACAAAGGTTGGTTTGTCCTGGTTATCCTTCAATAGTGGGTGCAGACCCCCTCTGCACCTGGGCTGCTCTTATGCAGATCAGAGGTTTTGTCACCAAACACCCAAAACCTCTTCTCTTCCCCTTTGGCTAGGGAGTGCAAGCCTGGCCTCGGCAAAGCACCTGCTGCTTTGCAAATGGCTAATTTTTTGAGTCATTAACCTTTAACATTTCAGTCTCTCACACACCTCTGCAGTTCACTTCACCATGTAAACCCAACAGACTCAAAATATAAATATATCTTGGAAGTGAAAAAGATACAGAATGGCATGAAGTTGTTCGTTACCAATGAAGGAAGGCCATTTGACCTATAACAGTGGTTGTCATTTAGCATTTGACAGTGATGACCCAACCTCTGCAGGAACCTCCTCTGCACTGAAATTCAGAACTTTCCTCAGGAACAAAAAGCGTACACCCTACATATTTTACCAATTTGTTTTGCACAATAGATTATGTTATGACAGATATTTGCAATAAATATTCTAAATCATGTCAAAAGAAATAGTCTGTAATTTATTATCCCTTCCAGGAGCAATACTGTCCTTCCACCACAAAGAGTTTCCTCACAGGACACATTCTATGCATATATTCTGCATATAACATATATTCTGTATTAGATTTTAGGTCTATGTGTGTAATGTATGTGCAAGGGTCATGTTTTCTTGCTCCTCTGTAAAACAGTAAAGACATCATATGTGAGTTTAAAGTCTCAAATCAAGCTGTGACAAGAAATCTGGGAAAACTTCTTTGTTGACTATCATGTTACTGTCATACTTTCCACCTTCCTAAAGTCACCTAATCGTCATGAATTATAAAACGAACTCGTAATGTAGAAAACTTAGCAATTCAATGTGACCCTTGGTTCAGATTCCTTCCTGTTCTTCAGTTCCTGAATTTTTAATACACTATTTCTTACTTGAATAGAAAGGTTTAATATCTCTTATACAAGACTCTTGCTGACATTTTACCTTTTATGTGTTTCGGTCCCACCCCACACGTTTTCCCTGGGTGCAGTCTGGGAGAATTTTTTTTCCCCTGCTGAATGACAGACACTGCAGAAATGAAAGGATTTGAAATGTGTTGTTATAATTTTAACAACAGTGATGGTTCTGTATTACCTCAAGCCTGGTTTCTGCAGAGCATTTTTGCACATTTAATTGCATATAGTAGTGATAAACTGGCATATTCTCCTATAGATCATATTATAGTAAGGTATAAAGTTACTTAATGTGCCTTTAGCTTACTGCTATTCTCTCTAGCTTACTGCTATTCTCTTACAAGACAGAATTCCATGGTTTTACATACTTTTATATCAAACTGACTGTATCTGTCCTTGAGGGCACTTTAATGGTATAGTTAAACACAACAACTTCTGTGTGTAGAGAAACCCTCAGGGCTCAAACAGATGCTAAGGTTACTGCAGCTCGACGAGTTAGTGCACATCAGCAGAGCCACAGTCACAAATCATACATTCACTTAGTCTGTCCCAAATGTGAGGTAAAATATGAGTGCTAACAACTCTCTTGCTGTGTCTCTCCTTTTTTTTATTTTTTTTTTGTACTTAGCCAATAGCTGATGTATGATTAACTTCTGTAAAAGCAAGAATCGAGTCAGACTGGCTATAAAGCATACAGTAGATCACTTTTAAAAAAGCCGAGGGGGACAGAACTTCCAGGAAACAGAACTGATCCATTTAAAAAGCAATACTGGAGAAAAATAACTAGAATGGAAGTTGCCTTTAAAATGACTTTACTGACTTTCCCCTCCTGACTGTAAATGACTTATAGCTCTTGGTCTGGGATGCACAACAGTTGCAGCAAGAGGATGCTATGACTCCAACCTATACTTTTGGCAAATGTGAGGGTGAGGATATCTCATTTGTTGTCTAGGCTTACATGGAGAGACAAATATTTTCTCCCTAATTTGTTCCTCAAATATGTAGGTCATCAGAACAATTTTAAAAGCAATTGAAACTCTGAAAGTGAGCAAACACCAGTCCCTCAAGATTAGTGTGACCTGCTGAGACTGCTCACTCTGAGTTAAGACTGACAGCAGCACTTAGCACACGACAGAGTTTAGGCACTGTAATGTGGGAAGCAGTACAGTAGTCTGTCGAATAGATCACCTCTAGTGTACACCATCCATCTGTGATGATAGCTTTGGTTAAATTCCATCTGTGTGCTGGGAGTGACACACCAGACAGACAGGTCAAGTGTAATCTTGCCTACTCTGTGCAGACAGAAGAGGTAATCTGCCCACAGGAAATACACTTAGAAAGGACCTCCTACAGAAGAGATTTGTAGCAGGGAGCAGGATAACTGAGCAGCAGTTGTAGCACTACTGGCCTCTGAAACTTAGAGTGGTCCTGATGGACCAGGAATTTGGATAAACCACCGTGCCCTTGGGCTGTTACCAGCATCAGACCAATTCTGCTGCTGTAGGATACCAATGTCCCTTCTCTAGCTGAGGTATTATGTGAACTTGAAAAAGAAATGTTCTTAGCAGAAAAGACACTTCCACAAAAGTATTGTTTTTACACTGTCTCACTCTCTCATGTTCAGTTTTCTGCTTAAAGCTTTCTTTCCAAGCCCTTACTGTCCTGCCCTGTGATTAAGCCTAAAGAAAGCAGTGAAGATTATTACTGCCACTTGCAATGAAGACAGAACTGTGGGCTGCAGGAGTTTTTGTGATTTGTTTTTTGTGGTTTTGTGTGTGTGTGTTTGTGTGTGTGTATCTACTCACTAAGCCTGTTCTACATATTCGAGGTGGATCTTTTAATAACAGCAGTACATTAAGAGCTGCTGACAGTCTCAAACTGAGATTACATGGGCAAAAAGTAATGGCACATTTTCAACATCCCAGGCTCATTGCTACTGTGCATTCCCAGTATACAAAGCAGAAAATGCTAGCCAAAGTTTTCAATCAGTTGAGCCTATATTTAAAAAATTTTAATTTTTCTTCTATGTTCTTTTTAATATTTATACATTTAGACATTCTGAGGTACTAAAGCTTTTGAATACATATTCATATGACAACTCCAAACATCATGATGGCTTGTTTAGAAATTGAAAAATGCCCTTTTGAGACTGAATTATCAGTATTATTCAGAAAACAACTTGGAGGTGTTATCTGAGGCTGACACATCATAGTTGTTATTCTTGCTGAGGCATAAGTCTGCTTAATATCAACATTCAGTACCTTCCATTTTTCTTAAATATCAGGGAGCAGTTTCTTGCAATGTAACTGAGCTGGAATAAAGACAGTAAGGTAAACATGGTAGAATGCAAATATGATAGAGATATTTATTGATTATGTGTACAAGCTTGCACAGTTGAAACCAACTATCAAAATAATTTCTAGACTGTCAGGCATGTATACAGCAATGGAGAACAAAGAAAGTCTCACATAAGTTAGGCCCTTACACAGACATCTTGAAATATCTTGACAATTATTTTGAGTCAGTATCACTTTTGAAATGAAATGCATATTGGTATCAAAAGAATAGCAGTCTCTATAGTTTGCATAATAAAATCTGATAATTCTCATATGAGCCTAAGTGACTTCAGGCAGAATTGCCACAGATAAGGGAATAGGGATGAATTAATATTCAAAATTACATAGGGCATTATTTCACAATAAAAATAATTTCAATCTATTAAAAAATTGTAAGCATGAGAAACATTTCAAGCTAATGATGATCATTACCAGGAAAAAAAAGTGGCTGTTGGTTTAGAGTGAAATCATTTATGTGTAGTATATATTTACTTAGCCTTAATCAACATCACAGTAATCAAAATCATTATTAAATATTAAGGTGAAAGCTTGAGGTCATGGAGGGCTCCATTATATTCTGCTTCAAGAACTCAAGGGAAAAACAGGGCAAATTATGGCAGATAAAGCCATGCACTGCTTTCCTTCTCCCCTCCCCTTCCCACATGTCAATATGTCCCCTGGGGACAGAAAAACAGCATGGCAGGTGCTCTTCACATCACTTCTCCTATTGCTGTGATCTCCAAGGCAGCAAGCATCAGACAGGCCAGGTGGTGGTGATGAATTGAGCATCCCCTGCCCCAGTTCAGGTACCACTTGCCTCTGGGGCTGCTGGAGAAGGAGGAGTTCACTTGAGGTTTAGGAGAAGAAATATATGGTATTTGCAAAAGCAGAAAACAGAAATAATTTCCATGATTTTAAAGGCAGGGGAAGCCTCTTTTGCTAGTTTGGTCTTTCAGTGATAATAGAAAGCACAAGCCTGAGGGTGGTAGGAGGAAGAAAACCTCCCTCTATGGAATTACACAGGATAAAAATAAGGGCTTGAATCTGAAACCATGGCTTCTTTTGCCTCTTAACCTACCTCCCACAGAGAAATGGTAAAGTGCAGTAAGCAGAGTGAGTGTATCAGCTATTGCCACCAGAAAGCTGCCAGATGTCTGCTTCGCAATTGGAAAACAACGGAAAAAAACCCAGCCCAGCCTGGAGATGGGGGTGGAGTGGTGGAATCTGATAGTTAGTATCAGAACCCAAGGAAAATTAGCTAATGTGTGTGTCGGAACAAGAAATCCTCCCTTCACTGCAATTATTCAAAGTCTTGGCTTGCCATTGAGAATGCATTTTAGAGCCTAGCAAAATTAAATGGGAAGCAGGAGCCAAAAGGGGAATTGCAAACCCTGGAAAAGGCGAGCTAAGAGACTAAAATCATTCCTCATTTACATATTTTGCTATAATTTCATTGAATTTAGCCAAATTATATTGAACCAAATTGATACTGACATAAAGCAGAAGCAACTCCACTGTCTTAGGACATTTTTCTGGACCTGTTCTGCGAAACCGAGTCAGAATTTGGCCCAGTGTTTTAAGACTACTTTGATCATACATAAGTTTTCTGCTATTATGGAAGTGGAATTTGCTGAAAAGCTTATGACTGAACCACCTTTTCAGACTGCTGTCCTGCAGGCAGGAGTTATTCATTCAGCCAGCACAGCTTGAGTTCACCCCACTTTTTCTCCTGCCTGGTGGACATCAGGCCAGCCCCAGGAGTACAGAGAGACTTTACTTCATGTCTGCATGGTGCTGAGTTTTAATTTTATCTCGCTGACTCCCAAGGAACTTGGAAGGTGGTGCAGTGCATCTGCATCCAATCCTGACACTTTGTCTGGGAGAGAGAGGAGGGAGGCTGGGATCCCTCTTCCATCTACCAGCTAAGAGCTCCCCAGGGATGCAGGAAGCCTTCAGTCTGCTTTGAGTTCTGAGTTTAGCAAAGAGGACTTGGCAGAGAGAGAACTCAGAGAAACTGCAGGTTTTCAGTGAATCAGACCCTGGTTTTGGTTTAATAAATCTGATGCCAAAGCTAGCCAAAGAGCAGTTGCTATACCAGTGCTTAGCCATGAGGTTCATATGAAACTCCTACAAACACTAAAAAAAAAAAAAAAGCACCTACCAACTCCTGCAAGATAAAAGCCTAGCATTTCACATAGCTGTATTCAAAAGTCTCACTGAAGAGTTGCTACAAGGAACAGCATTCTTTATGTCATTTTACTGAAAAGGTTAACCAAAAAAAAAAAATCTTAACCAAGTTATTTGCAATTACAAAAGATTAATTCTTCATCCACTGATGGATGAAGCAGCTGAGAGTTAAAGTTTACTTCTGACATTTTTTTCATTACTCTTCTCAGTGGTATGATTTGATTTCTTTCTGGTTTTAGCAAACTCTGAAGGGAAGTAACTTTTGAAATGTTATAAATGGTTAACTTGTTACATAATGTATATTTTCCAGACCCTCTGCTTGTTGTTAGTATTGAAGAGACATTACAACTGACAGAGCTGTCTTTTCTTCCAGAAATGAAATGAGTTAGTAAATGTGAAATAAAAATCATTTGTTTTGTGGTATCTTAGGAGAGGGGAAGGGACAGACAAGTGGTCTCACCAAGAACAATATAAGCAGAAAGAATAAGATGCATTTTCATATCATACAATAAAAGCTCTTCAGTCCCACAGAGTATTTATTGTTTGTGTTACTATTGGCTAAATGGACTTCCAATTTTTCTTTCTTCTGGTCTGTAACCACTGGATTGTTATTTTGTTCAGCTACAGCTTCAGAGCATTTAGCGATTAAATCTCCCCTAAGGATTTGTTTTCACAAAGCCTAGCAGTCTATGTCATTTTTCTTTATATATTTGGTATAATTTGGCTGTTGCTGGGCTAATGGGAGAGTTTCTTCAGTGTTATTTTTGTATACATTGAAGAACATATAGGATCTCTAGGCTGGCGAAGAAGTAGGTGAACTATTTTTAATCAAGGTAGAACTATTGTAATAAAATCTTTTGAGCCTGGGAGCTAACCCTGTAGACAATCATCAAAAGGAATTGCAATAGTGAAAAGCTAGGAAAACAAAGAATTTTGAATTTGGTCCAGCACAGATCAGAGACAACACACATCAGAGCCTCCATCCAAAAACAGTAAAAAGCATCATCAAACCTTCACCCTCATGGCTGGAGAAGGAGACCATGCCTCAGGTTTGAAGGTCTCAAAATGATCCTCTTACTGGAGGGCACTCCAGCCAATTACAGAAAGACCTGGGGAGTAGATGGATGAAGGCAAAAACCAGAACTATATGGTGAAGCACCAAAAGTACTGTTACTCATAAAAGTAATTTATAAAAATTCAGGATTAGGCAACTGCCTGGTTGTTGTGTACTCAAGGACCCATAGAATCCCTCTGGCTTGTGGGATTGCTACAGCTGAGAAGTCAACCTCCTTCTTGAAAGCTTATCCTTGTTCTTGGTCACAAATGTCACCCTATCTGGTCAAGACAAGAACCTCTGGGAAGCAGAACGCTGCTCTTTCCTCTCCCATTAGTGCACTCACCTCTGAGAAAGGAAAAGGGCTCCAGCATCATTCAGATAATGACAAAAAGTTTCTCTATAGTTCAGTTACAATACATTGTGTAAACATTTAAGTCAAATGATACTATTTCATTTTAATGTATAAAATTTCTCAAGTAGTATCTGGGATGAAACAGAATCAATTGTAGGTAAATAACTGAAGTCAGTATTAACTATAGGACTGTTCATGGTTCCTTTAACTGATGCTTGTAACATCCAGTACTGCTCATGAGACAGGATGCCCAAGTACAGATCAGTGTCTATGGTTTTCTCCACCATCTTAATTTCTCAGGGTAGTTATGCAAACATGATTTTTCTGTCAAGAATCTCCACAGAGGTGAGAACTGAAGCATATAAGACCCTCTTCATTCAGATTGCATGGAAATAAAGCATGAAAAAGATACACTATAGTCATGGAACCAGGGCTTTGAAGATCATGTCAAAAGTATTTTGCAGGATCTGTCTCAAACTGTGGGATTCTCATGAGTTTAGGCAACTCAAGGAAGACGATCTCCTTGATTTGGCTTGGTTTGACTTTAAATTGATTGTGGGGTACTGGAGTACCTCTTGTCTTTGAGTTTATTGTCAATTGAGTTTTCTGTGACTCACACCTAGACTTTGTGACTGGGTTCCCTTTCTGTAGAAGCACAGCAAGAAGTTTTCAGGTCTGAGACAACATATACTTGGGATAAGCTTTTTGATCTCATAGTTTTTAAGTTCTACTGGAGCCCAGAGTTAGATTCAGACTTGTCTTCTCTCAGATAAGAGGCAGACCTTTCTGAGGAGTGGTTTAATAGTGCCCTTCTGAAAAGCTGCCTCTCCAAAGAAAAACTCAGAGTTGTTTGTTGAATGTACAAGATTAGGTGCTGATTTTCACATTCAGAGCTGACAGATATCAACCTATGTAGACTCAGCTAAGCAAAAGTGCAAGGAGCAGTGTAGATCACATCCCCTGCTATACACAGAATAAAACCATTCACACCTGCCAAAAGATTTGGTATGCTTCTGAGAGGAATGTGGCTCAATGGGATGGTCAGAAACAGCATGTGTGTGTGCAGGGTCATAATAAAAGCTGTTGCATTACCTCAGCAATTAATGAAAGGTGTATCTGCATCAGGAGAGATCCTCCTATGTTAGTGTCTTTTAGTTACTGCCCCAGCTCTGTGGTTAAAAGGAGCTGAACCTGGCTCCAGTGAAATGGTCTGCCACTAAGCCCAGTTCTGGCCATGGGCACACTGTGCAGGTAGTGCAGATGGGATATTCCCTGGGAGACAGCTCTAGGGACAGAGACTACCATAATGAGGACTACTAATGGCCTTGGTGCTTGTACAATAGCTACTCCCTCGTGATGAATATACTTCCCTCTCCACCAAGGCAGTCTTTTTCCCTCTTAAGGGGTGCATTTAGCAGTGATGGGATTGAGTTGCTCCTTCCAGATGGACCCAAGCAACAAGCTGCTGAGGCTTCAAAAACAGGGTCCAAGGAGAAGGAAAGGCATAGTGATGACTTTCCCATGTGTTATCCCTGCTGAGTCCCTCTCAAGTTCACAGCTCAGGGAAATGCAAATTCTATTCAGTCTGGTAGAGGGTTTGTCTCAGTTCCCTCAGAAGAAGAAGGGCTCCATTAAATCTGGACAAAATGAGGATCTGTCCAGGGAAGTTATTTGCTTTTCATCTGCATGTCAAGAAAATTTGCTTAACCTATACTGCTGAAGAGACTTGATAAACTATTCCATGCCTCAGCATGTGGACTGGGAGAAATGCAGACTATGGACCAAGTCCCCAGCCATTCTTGATGGGTTCTGTACCCATCTGGAGAGATGTAATGCCAAAGGTAACAGTGGCATCTCCTCGAAATTGTAGCTGGAATTGCTTCTGCTCTTTCCCTATCTGTCTTCAGGCCAACAGGCTCAAAGCTGGGAAGCCAGGTAGGAGTTGATGAGGAGCCCTTAAGTGTGTCCCAACAGCTCTTCGGTACAATAGACTTTGATTCACTGGAGTTTAGTATAAACTTCTCTGCTGTGGTGGCTGGTGTTGTGATATCCCAGTGCCCTTAGGTGTGGTGAAAGGGACAGTGGATCAGCAAGTCTGGCAGAACAATGTCTCCTCAGAGGTGGCAAACTGGTATCACTTCATGTGTGATGCGGATCTGTGATCAGAACAATTTTTGGTCATTAAAATTCTCTTGCTATGCACATGTGCTATATTTACACTAAGCTTATGGAATTACTGTGAGTTTGGTACTCAGCTAGAGCTGGTCTTCATGGGCAGCATGCCCTAGTCCATGGAAGGTCTATCCTAAACCCAGTTCACTCTAATGGGTTTAGATGGTGTTAAAAGAAAGTTCCAACTTCTGTAGGCAAGAAGTGAAGATGATCATATTGCATTAATTTTCCACAAATTGCTCATTATGGAATTTGTCTACAGTAGGACAAGAGTCCTTCCTTTTGTGGAATAAGCCACAGGACCACCAATGTAGACTTTTTTACTACTCATGAGAAAATTTTGCACTGCTGTGCCAACCATAGTAGTACAGCTGCCCTAGGCAAAAAAGCACATCCACGTTTACAACTGGCCAGCCTTCTCCCACAGGCTTTTACACTGCTCTGGCAATTATGAGGATCAACATCTCTCTCTCCCCCACAGCTGCCATACAAGGAGGAAAGTCTATTGCTTAGTTTATGTCTGTATGTCACATCTCTATGGATACCTCCAAAAGCCCCTGAGAGGGAAAAAAAGTCCAAATGTTTGTAATAGAAGCAAGAAAAATATTTAATTTGCTATCTAAGAAGAAAAACAAAACACCCCCATCCTTTGCATCTCTAAATGTACACTAAAGTATAATACCAAGAAACTGATCAAACTATAAAATTATTGTTAATGGGTTAGATTCCCAGTAATTTGTGCAGTATTCAGGAAGAAAATGATGGAAGATTTTGGTGCATGAAGTATCTGGTTTCAAAGCTGTTAACAGTACCAAGGTGGATCATGAATGGTCACTGTCAAAAAAGGGTGCTTGTTCAAAGCAAGTGGCTTGACTGAAAGAAATTAAGGCTTCTATGGTCTACAGTCTGTGGGTGATGTCTACATATAGCTGCACTGGTGTAACTGACATACTGAATGGGCAAATGGGTGTTCTAATATGGATGAAATCATGGAACTGGGATCCAAGTGGACTGGAAAGGGGTCATGAGAAGGAAAATGCAATTAACAGCTGCCTGCATGTTTTATTAGCCTGGCTCCCTAAGGAAATAAGACTTGCAGAACAGTACTACTTGCCAACTTGCTATGGATGTATGTATGTAGGTATCTATGTATGTATATATGTATGTATATATATGGGGGTGGGTTTGTGTCCTGGCCTTGAATAACTTCTTATTCTATTGGCTTATTTCAACTCAGTTTAACAGAGAGGTATCAGCCTTAGATATATTCTGTTCCCCCAGGTTTCATGAAAACTGGCAGCTAGACAATTAAAAGAGAGCTAAATAGGTACTCCCAATGAGGGGATGGTTTCAGCACAAATTAAACAATTACCAGCTCAGTTTTGCCTGCCAGCTGGCCAGCCAACATGGCCAAATGACTTCGAGCCCATCAGCAACTAATAAATCAGGCTTTTATTCAGTTGGCATAGAAGAGAACTGGAAAGGAGGTAAGAGGTAAGTGTATGGTGCCTGAGGGGAGGTGTAGAAGAAGCCAGAAGTATTAAGGAGGGAATGGGGCAGGAGATACACGGGGGAAGAGGTGGAAGTGTGGGCTAAGGCAACTCTAGGAACAGAGCAGGGGGAATTGAGGTTACAGAGGTGAGAGAAGGCCATGGTGGAAGGACTGGGAGTTACTGCAGGGAGGCAAGTATGAACACAGTCTTCCTGAAAGCAGGCCTAATTAGTGCTACTACTCACAGGATAGCTTGTATACACAGATCTTGTCAAGAATACATTACTAGCCTACTTTCAGAAGTGATGAGCACCCTTCTATGAATTTTAGAGGGAGTTGTGAGTGCTCAGCATCAATAAATCTGAGGTCCTGTCTATATCATTTTAGTTAAATAAATTTGCAACAGCTATACATAACTGTCTTGCAGCATGAGAATTATTAGATCATTACAATTTCCTATATATATCACAGTAAAAGCAGATCTGCAGAGGCCAGTAATTTACAAACACCAGTAAAAACAGAAAAAGAAATGCATCACATAAACTGTCATCTTGATTATTGAGTTCCACAGACTATGTTGTTTGCTAGATTCTCAATTCTGATTTCCTGAATTGCTGTAAAATATATATAGTTCAAATAATTTAAAAAGACATGTTTGGGCAACATCATTAGTGAGTCAGCCACAGCAAGATTTAGCAGCCACAACTGAGTTGAAAGCATTACAGAATCATAAGAGCTGATTCACACCTAACTCAAGTTTTATGTTGGAGTAACTTCACTGAACTGAAACATAAACTGGAGCAATAGAAGAGTAAATAAAGCCAACAGAATGAATAAGCCTGTCAACAGATCTCCAGAAAGGACTTTATCCTCTGTGTTATCACTAAAATCTGTTATACCTTGAGGTAGCTAAACAGGTATCTGTACCAACTCTTTTCACACTTCATTTTTGCAACTTCTTTTAGAGACATGCAATCCTGTAAATGACTTCACAATTCTAAAATGAAGTTTTACTGGAAAAAAATTGCTCAGGACTTGGAGACCCTCATTACAATTTTGCCATCAATTACATTTGGACTATCCCTTAGGTATATCTATCCCTATCACAGAGGGCAGGTCTCTCTGGATTCTTGCCAGAGAGGACTTCTCTCAGGCACTTGGGTTTATGCTGTCATGTCACCCACATTATAACTTATTTCACAGGTATAATATTTTTATCTAAGAGTATTGGTACTCAAACTGCCTTTCCTTCACATGTAGAATGCTAGGCAGTATAGTTTGGTATGCTTTAAGGAACAATATGTCATCATTTTCAGAAAATCCTGCTAGGGCTACATTTTTCAAAGGGCTTTGAGGGATGAAATATTGAGTTATGAACAGCTCTCTGTACACCTCTTTCTCTAATTATTTTAATTGCCCCTTCAATTATACACACAGAGGAGCAATTTTTCTGATTTACTCTTGTATTTTAATGGTTGTTGGAAATCCTCCCATGGCTGAATTTTGAAAACGATCTAGGGCTGAAATTAGATCTGCCCATATTGCTTGGTATCCTTGTATTTCTCTCGCAAGCAAGAAGTTTCTCCCGTCAGAAATTTTACACACTTACCAAGCTCTGGTGCCTGCCTTTTTGTTGAGAGAAAGTGTTTTGGTTTTTTTTTCCACTGAGTAGATCTCCTAGAGATATAGCTTAGCATATAGGATATGCAGCCAGCATAAAAGTGCATGGGAGCTTTTGAAATATTCATCAACACATGACTATTTCAAAGTTTCTCCTACTGAGACTTGTATGTTACTACATACCAAATACAGAACTGTAATCTACACCATAGATTGCTTTGCAGGTCACTTAAGGACGCACAATTTTGTCAACATTTTAAGCAGCTTGATTGAACTAGTTTGTGCCACAATGTTTATCAACATGCCACTCTGGTAACTTTTGACTATATAAACCTAACAACCTGAAGCAACAGTGGTGATACTGCATTCTTCTTGCTGGTAAGAAGAGAGAGCTGTAAGAGCCCTGAGAGAGCTTTAAGTCACATGGGACTTCTCAAAGGAAATAAATGCTGATACATACCTTTAACATATGAGGAAGCTCTAGAAGGTGAAGTGCCATGCCCCACATTGTAGATCAGTTGATGAACAAATATGGCAAGAGAACCAGTGACTCAGTCTACACTATCGTATGTGATCTGCATTAGTGTGCTGACTTCATTAAGAGAAAGAAAAACAGATCCAGAGAAGTGCAGCTGACTAAAGCTGCACTATCATCATTTTCAAACTGGCAGAGAACAGGCCAATTTGAATCTCTATTAAGTTTTCACAGAAGAGATTATGATCTTTATTTATATCCAGTTTAGACTTCTGAAATTCTGATGTATTCTTAGCAGTTCCTGCTTGAGAGTAAGCAAAATCAGCATCAGATGTGGAGAGTGCAGGTTCACCAATCTCTTTTAGGTAATTAGGAAGTTGATCAAGAGGCAGTGAGGTGTATCACCATGTGGATGCCCCAATAATTACCCTTAAAAAAATAAATCAGCTGTGTCTACCCTGAAGCAGTGCTATTCTCAGACTTAGAAGCTAGCTATGCCTGGACTAAGAGCTAGGACTAAGATATCTGTGAATAACTTTAGTTATTAATTTATTACTGTTACTTTGGTGGGGAAACTGCCACAGAGGTACATGTGGATCTACTCGCTGTGCTGCATACTCTCCACCAGCCTTTAAAACCTGAAATGCACTCATAGCACTTTGAGAAAGATGTAAATACAAGCTGACTTGATCTACACAGCTCTGAGACGACAATTTAAACACAGGGGCCAGATTCTCATTTCTCAACAGAAGTACTTGTATTTACACCAGCCCAAGAGCTGGTCCTGAAGACATGTGCACGTGCATATATGAGCCTGCTACTGGAATATACCCACATGTATAACACTCAGCTAGTTCATAATTGCATCTGTAACTTCAGATTTTAACTCAGATTGCAACTTGAGAATCTTCCTGTTGCAGTTTAGTTATCCAAGTCATCCATTCAGGCAAAAAAGAAACAATATCATGTAATTTATCTAACTAAATGACAAATATTCATTTCTGAAAATTTGCAGTGAACTACTGCTGAATGGGCTCTAGATTAAAATGTGATTCATGGAACACATCAGCATATGTATTTGCCTGTTTTTCGGAACATAACTCCTTGTAGACAACATCTGAAAAGAAGGAATACTGTCAAATTAGCTAAAAGTTTTTTACCATATTGTTTACCAAATACATACTTGTAGAAGACTTTAAAGAATCTACCTACTATTAGTCAAAATTGCTTTAGAACCACATTTTTAAATTGTTTCAAACTTCTGAAGAATCTGAGGATAAGGGGCCTGTTTTAGCTTTCAAAAATATCTACTTTCCTGCTTTCTATAGAAGTTAAAGGCTTATAAGTGTTTGAAGATGTCTTGTGATTTTAATATGCTCTTTTTATGAGTCAGCAAATGGGTTGCTGAGGTGCTTGTGCTATCCTAAATGCTCTCTCAGGCATTATTGAATAATAGCCCTTAAGTTGGCTTAGGTGAGAAAGATCTAGAAGTGTACAGGCAGATGATTAATATTCTGGTAAGTCTTGATTTGTTTATTCACAGCAACTTGAATGTATATTTGAGATCATGTTTTAGCTTCTGAAACAAAGTCTTAGGCATTTCTGAAAACTTTACCTCACAGCTAGGATTTTCACAATAGCTCAGCATTCACAAAATCATTTCCTTATTCCATTGAACACTGAGCTCTATCAAAAACACAGATACCATGCAGGAGCAGCATTAAACACTGCATGCTTTTGGAAATTTCAGGACTGTGCTGGTTTAAAGGTAAACTGGCAGGAGAAATGAACCCAACACAAAAGAAATTATAAGTCAGAGTTACAATTTAATAAAAAGATTACAATAAATGCAATGATACAAAGAGAAATTGGTTTTAACCCACAAAACCCAGAAGTACAACCCAGCCCCCTGGGGCGCAAACAGAATGGTGTTCTTTAGCACCTGTGCTAAGCCTCACGTGGTTCCCCTGAGTCCAAAGTAAAAAGAAGGGAAAGAAAAACCTGTTGCTGCAGATGATGGTTGCAGTTTGGTTAAGAGTGGTGGTCGCAGTCCAGTCAAGAGTGTTGGTCACAGTCTGNTAATAGTACAGTAAATACAGTGACACAAAGGGAAATTGCTTTCAACTCCTAAAACCCAGCAGTATAACCCAGTGCCCTGGGGTACAAACCCAAAGGGATTTGTTAGCCCTTGTGCTGAGACCCGCGTGGTTCCCCCAAGTCCAAAGCAAAAGGAAGTGAAAAACCTGTTGGTGCAGGTGATGGCTGTAGTCTGGTCGAGAGTGGTGGTCTCCTCCTGTCGAGGTCCTGCTGCTCCTCTGGGTCCGACGAGAGGTTCCCCAAGTCTTCTTACCCATCCCTTTTGTACCCTCAGGGGGCACACAGTCCCTCCCCCAGGGCGGGGACTCACACAATGGGTGATTAACTCTGTGAGCCATGGGGTATTTTGAACTGTTGATGGCCCATTAGCAGTTACGCCTCCTCAGGCTGGGAGTGGAGGTGCCAACGACTCCCTGGGCAGCTGCTGCAAATGGGCCATTGACCTTGGAAATGAATAGAGGGGGTAGAATACACAGCTTTGAATACCCCCACACAGTGAGAACTGGTCCCATCTGCTGAACTAGGACAACCCCTCAGGCTGGGTGTGAAGGTGCTAACAACTTCCTGGAGGGGAGTTATCACAGCTCCTATCCCACAGGCTTCTTTAACACCCAACTTGCAGCCTGAGGGGTCAGGTGTGCCCTGGGCAGTTGCTGCAAAAGGTCCGTTGTTAACAGCTCATGGGAAGTTATACAGAGGGTTTAGAATACACAGCTTTGTTCACACCCACACGGCGATAAACTGGTCCCAGCTTGCCGAATTAGGGAAAGGATTAATTTTGACGTCTGGGTTTTCTGAGAAAGCTGGCACTACTGAGAAAGTTGAGTTCCTGCAAATGTAATCATATTAAAACTTGTGTCTTACAATTAATGAGAGACATCACATTTTTCCTTCTGGTTAACAAAAAGCTAATCTTTGTAATATCATGCTGTCATACTATTTTTGATAAGATTGACAATATATGTGTGTCTGTGGATACTCATAACTTTCTTATTGTTTAATTATTTATGTAATTGAACCAAAGAGCATCTTCTGTTTAATCTGAAGACCTATTGTTGAGTTACTCTGCAGTTTTTACATGGATCACAATAGGATAACTCATATAGTAAGTTGCTCCCAGATGTCATAGCATAAGAAAGAAGAATTGTACCTAGGGGGATTATATAGTCAATTATGATCTGTATCAATTATAAATCCCATTTCTGCAAACTGCAGATTGCATAGAGTTTACTTAGAATTAACTAATCCCAAGGAAATTGACTATTTCATAGGTCTTGCAGATATGACAGCTCCTGTTTAAAGATTAAGGCATCTGTCTATGGCACTGTCATCATCATCATGGCTAGGCTTCGCAAACGAAGATCTGGGAAGGGCTGTACCCACACTTGCTGCAAGTGTGCTGGGGGCTAAAAAGGCCAATTGCATTTTCATTCAAGTTCTGTGATTTACCATTAGACTTGTTTTCTACAGTACCTTTTCTTTCTTTTTTGAATCTTTTCATAAAGTTTTACAATAAGTTTTTACAGTGAGCAGATTTCCAGCACATGAGAGAGGGAAGAAGAGAGGCTCAGGCGTGGTGAGATTCCCATGGATATACCTTAACAAAAATCTGAATTTTCAGTTTAAAAGAAAGTAAAAATAATTTCATAATAAATAAAACTTCCAATTTATGTGGTTACAAATCAAAATGAGACAGAGTGAAAAAGTCATATCTAATCAGGACTTTAAAAGCTAATTGCTGCTGGGAACATTTCATGTTACTCTTTCTAGCTCTGTGGACTTTTAATAATTGTGGGGTGTTTCAGACACCAAAAAATGAATGATTCATAGACTTCTTTCTTAAAAAAAGATTAACAGAAATACAGAAGAAGAATACTTTCTCCTTGAGCTATTTGCTCATATTTAATAGAGAGGCATTATTACACTCACGCACAGAATACTCACTGTTGATTCCTGACATCCTAGTATGAAAGGCTTGGTTCTGTACTGCAGACAGAGAAAGAAATAGAAAAATGAAACCATCCTAATTTATGTTGCTAAAGTGGCACAAGACTTTTAGAGCATTGCAGAGGAAATAAAAATCTTATTATTTTCTTTAATTAGAGAAGTAGAGGGGTCAGTGAAACACTCCACAGTGTCAATATCGATCATATGTAAGAGCATGTTGCTCAACCTGTTGGCCAGCATGTAACAGTAAGCACTGTTACAAAAGTGCAAAACCACGTTAGTTAATCAATGTCTCAATCTTCATCCTGCTCATTGGGACTCAAAGGATGTCTTTGACACTCCATGCGGTTGTATGGATCTCTGCCACTTACACCATGCTCCAGCTGCAGCAGGGACTTCAGGCTGGGCTGCGCAGGGTGTGCAGCAAGTGGAGCAAATTGCAATTAATGAGTGGTGGAATATGTTTCCCTTGTCAGGAAGACTGTTTTTGTCTTAAACTTCCAAAGGATACTACTGGCTGAAGAATCACTCTCTGAGACAGAGGCAAATATTCACCTGAACAATGAAATAAACAAATGATTGCAAAGTGTATTATCTGTTATAATGCAGCGTGTTATGACATTTCACAATCTGAAAGCCCCTGAATCATCAGAAGTATTTCCAGGAAGTACTGCAGATTTTGATTCAAGGCAAAAATTTACAGGAAAACACATTTTTACATTGTCAGATAGATGTCACCCTAACATGATCACATGGATACTTCCAAAATCCAATACTACAATTTTAGGGTGAAATATTAAAAGGAGAGAGAAATGCAGAAATACAAACAAAGCAAGATGAAAACATTTTTTCACCCAAGTTTGGAATTTAGGCCTCTTTAAAATGCTAGCATGTAAAGGGCATGTTGTCTTATGCATGCCCGCTGTGAATTCAAATGAGAAACACCATGGATCTCAAGCTACGTTAAACTACTCCTAAACTCAGGTAAAAGGTATTCCTGCTAAGTACTACTGAAATTGTACAGTGCAGTTCCTCCTAACAAGATTTGTCTTTTTAGTAATCATTTGTGCAGAAGACAGCATGTAATTTATGAGTGGGCCTTCAGGCTCAATAATTGGCAAAGCAACATCAGTAACAGTCAGAAGAGCTTTTTAGGCCAAAGGAGATGCAGAAGTGAAAGCTCTTTTGCTGCTGGAAACTGCTGAACACATTACAGGTTAACAAAAGGGAAAGGTAATGATATGTTTCAAATCAGCAAAGACGCGTCAAAAACTTGAGTAGACTATAGCAATTATGGTTTGCTAGCTTGAAGACTTCACTAGCAGAGATTCTGATATTTTTGAGCTGAATCAGTGGAAACAACAGAGGAAAGTAAGGTAAGACACAAGCTGCAGCCAGCACCTTAATACTAGAGGTAAAGTAGCAAAATCTTAATTTCTTGCCTCAACTTCTTCATTTGTAAAATGGAATAAGATGACTTGCTCCCTCCTCATAGATAGTGCTTATAAGTTGTTTTCAAGACGAAAAGATGGAAATATCATGCAAGTGCTGAGGATGATGATGATTAATAGTAGTAATAGCAGTGGTAGTGGTTTACTAAGTATTGTTATATAGCTTAAAAAATAAAAAGGGAGTCTTTCCGTGAGCTGTGACTCAAAATCCTGAGCTCTCTACATCAATAAAGCAAATTTAATGAAATCAGTTTGATTGAATAGTGTTTAGATATGTAAAATTCTACCTGCATAAACCCCCTTGTTTCCAAAATTAAACTCTCATGCAAGAATAAAGTGTCAGGTACATGGTGGAGGGGGGTTAGTTGCAAAGCCAAGTGCTCTTGCTTCCATATGTTGAAATCTACTTTCCACCTGAGCTATGCTGCAGTTAGACAAAACAAAACATATGCTGGATTTTACTTGGGTGTAGCTCATTAAAAACCCTTACCCAGCTTTGCAACGTATGGTGCCCAGAAGCCTTCACAGTTCTCGTGATTGCAGGGAAACCTGGTTTGCTGTATTCTGCCCCAGTGTGCTGACTAGCAAAAACATCACCTTTGGCCCAGCAAACACCCAGCACTTGTTTAACACCTGGATGTTTTGCAACCCTGAAACAGCTTTGATGTAAAATAATTCAACAAGAGCAGCTGGAGTAAGTGGTTTCAACAGTTCATGTGGGAATAGGATTTCCCCTCCCCCTACTTCATCTCCTTAACTTATGTCGCTGGGTCTTCTATTATCTTATGATATCTTGTACAGAAATATCAAACTGATGTAAGAGCTCCTATGTTTGAGTATAGAAACCTAAACAGAAGTATCAAGTTCTAGTTAAGTAACCAATTACGTGAGAAAAAGCTTCAAATGTGTTTGGATTTTTGAAGTCAGGGCTCATAGGGTTTTTTTTGTTTGTTTTCTGTTGTGTTTTGTTGGTTTTTTTGCCACAGTGAAGAAGAAAAAAACCAGGATTACATTTAATTATCCAGTGACCCCAGGTGGCCTACACATCTCCATGCCTGTTAGCCACTGAATGCTATCAGAACTGCTTAGCTGAAAGGTGCCTTTTGCATGTTGATGGGCATTGCAAATCCTCCTGCCGAGTTGTCTTTCATGTCAAGACAATATGAAGCACAGCACAACATCACCATATGTCTTTCTCTCCACTTCTCCTTGTGCTTTGCAGGTTGTATTCTCTTTCACTGCCACTCGACAAATTTGCTTCCCTAGCGATAAATGTGTGTGCGTTTTTGTGTGTGTGTTCACAATGCCATATTCTGGTGGGGGGAGGGAATGGGATGGGGGAAAAGCACAGTGCCTTCACTCAAGATCCTCTTTTTTACCTGCAAAGAATAGCCACATCTGCTGCTTTGTCCACAAACTGTCTATTCAAATTGTCAATTCAAGTTTTGATTTATTAATATTTAGATACTTAGATACAGAAATCCTTCTTCCAGAGCAGATGAGTGACTGTTTCTCACCTTTTCCCCTCCTGATTAGCAAGTGTCATAGCATTCTTGTTTCTTGCCAGCAAGAATTAGTCATGCCACAGAGCCTGATTCTTCGGGGGAAGGAAGTTCCTGAAAGCACTAAGGAAAAGAGGAAACAACCTTGTATTCCTTTTATTAACCTGATCTAATTTTGGACATGAAAATTTTCTACAAAGTCTAATTTAGTCTCACTACCAAAATTACAAAGATTGGAATAAGGTGAAAAGAAATTCCACTTGTGAGCCTTCAAATGCTTCTATGGAAATAGTGCTGAATTTTTCATTTCTGTCCATTTGACAGAAGATTTAAATAATTTTGTCTTTCATAATGTTAGTTGCCTCATAAGATACAGAATTTGGCAGTTTATGGCCTCAATCCATTCTGTCTTTAAAGGAAAGGTAGTAAAAATGAAATTAGGGAAAACAGATAAATGCCAAAATCCTAGGATGGTGCATCTTGTAATTATCACATCTGCTGCGAAGCATCTGAAAAACAGCTTTGGAAACTTGCCAAGCTGAAAAAAAAAACACCTCACAAAAGGAAGGGGAGTAGCACAGTAAAGCACAATTTATAATGAGATTTTTTAAATGCAGTTTTAACCTTGTAGTAGGAGGTCTTACAATTCTACCTTTTGTTGTGGATCCTTGATTTTTTGTCTGAAAAAATACTTTCCCATTTCAAGATGCACTCTGTTGTCATGTTTGGAAATGTGGCATAGTAACACATTTGTGTAAGCCATATCAGTGACAAGAAGAATAATGGAAAGAGGGAATTAATTCTTGAAGTTGCTACCCTGGAAAAGCATCAGCTACTGCTACTGCTAGTACTACTACTGCTTTGCCTTTCATTCATCTTTCTCCTAGGGCTTCTAAACTCATCTACAAAACTTCTTAGTGTAAGGCACTGTGACTCTGGGAGCAACTTTGCCTTTTCTTACATGATGTTCAAAGTCTGAGTTGTTGCTAATAGCACTCTTTTGTGACTTAAAAACCTGCAATGTAATTTTGTGCTGAAAAACATAATGGAATTGCTAGTTGAGAGAAGCTGAATGCAAGCTTGAAGGAAATTTGTGATCTCAGCCCTTGATCCTCAGATTAAGCATCTGCAGGGAAGCATAGATATTTGCACATAATTGCATGTTCAGAACATCACTGCAAAGTGTCTTGTTCACAAATGACTCATCAGTGGTTTGACCTCATGCTTATAAGTCCTTCCAAAGGCAAAAAATTGTCAAGATAGTAAAAACAAAAATTCACTCCCCCAAAATAATCAGTTGTTTTCAGTAAATTTTTCTACGCAGGACCTTTACTTTGTCTTTCCTGCTGCCACCATTTTGGCACCATTAAGTGTAGAATCATAGAATAGTTTGGGTTGGAAGGGACTCCAAGGATCATCTAGTTCCAACCCCCAGCCATGGGCAGGGACACCTTCTGCTATGCCAGATTTCTCAGAGCCCTGTCCAACCTGGCCATAAACACTTCCAGGGATGAGGCATCCACAGCTTAGTGGGGCATCCAGTTCCAGTGCCTCACCACCCTCAAAGTGAAGAATTTCTTTCTTATATCTATCTAAGCCTACACTTTTTCAGTTTAAAGCCATTCCCCCTTGTCCTGTCACTACATGCCCTTGGAGATATCTCTCTTCCATTCTCTTGTAGCACCTTTAGGTACTGGAAGGCTACTTTATGTCTTCCCTGGAGCCTTCTACATGCTGGACAACTCCAGCTCTCTTAGCCTGCCTTCACAGGAGAGGTGCTCCATCCCTCTGATCATTTTTGTGATCCTCCTGTGGACTCGCTCCAGCAGGTCTGTGTCCTTCTTATGTTGGGTGCCTCAGAGCTGGACACAGTACTCCAGATGGGATCTCACAGGAATGGAAGGGGAGAATCACCTTCCTTGACCTGTTGGTAACTTTGCTTTTGATGCAGCCCAGGACATGGCTGGCTTTCTGGACTGCAAGCACACACAGCTGAGATATGTTGAACTTCTCATTAACCAACCTGTTGCGCAGGACAGTGTGAAAAGCTTTGCATAAGTCCAGGTAAATGATGCCAGTTGCTCTTCCTTTGTCTGCAAATGCTGTAACCCTGTAGTAAAAAGTCACCAAATTTTCAGGCATGATTTGCCATTAGTGAAGCTGTATTGGTTGTCACTATAACCTGATTGTTTTTCACATGCCTTAGCATAACTTCTGCTCCATGATCTTGCTGGACACAGAGGTAAGACTCACTGGCCTGTAGTTCCCCATGTCTTCCTAAACATGAGGGTTTTATTTCCCCTTTTCCAGTCAGAGGGATCTTCATTGGATTGCCAAAACTTCTCAAATGTAATGGGTTGTGGCTTAACCTGAGGTTGTCTCAGGACCCATTGGTGCATCTCATCAGGTGCTATGTGCTTGTGCACATTTAGGTTCCTTATATGTTCCTCTCCTAACAGGCTGGTTCTTCGTTCTCCCAGTTCCTCTCTTCACCTTCTGCAATCTGGGCAATGTGCCCACAGAATTTATTGGTGAAGAGAGAGGCAAAAAAGTCATTGAGTACTACAGCCTTCTCCATCTCTTGGCTAACTAGGTCTCCTGCTTTCTTCTGGAGAGGACCCAGAGTTTTCCTAGTCTTCCTTATACCACCAGTGTACCTATAGAAGCTTTTCTTCATGCCTTTGATTTCCCTGGTCAGATATAATTCTATGAGAGATTTAGCTTTCCTAATGTAATCCCTGGATACTTTGACAATCCGTATGTATTCCTGCCTGTCCCTGTTCCCACTCTCTGTAGGTTTCCTTTCTGTGCTTGAATTTGTCCAGGAGCTCCACATTCATCATTACATGCCTCCTGATGTTTTTCGCTGACTTCCTCTTCATTGGGATGCATCATTCCTGAGCCTGAAGGAGGTGATCCTTGAATATTAACCAATTTTCCTAGAGTCTTCTTCCTTCTGAGGCTTTATCCCACAGCAGATCTCTGAAGAGGCCAAACCAGCTCTCCTGAATTCCAGGATAGTGAGCTTGCTGTGCTCCCTTCTTGCTGCCCTAAGGATTTCAAATTTGACCATTTCATGGTCACTGCAGCCAAGGCTGTCCTTGACCTTCACATCCCCCACCAGCCTCTCCTTGTCGGTGAGAACAAGATCTATTACAACAACTCTCCTTGTTGACTTCTCTATCACTTGGAGAAGAAAATTATAATGAAAGCATTCCAGGAACCTCCTAGATTGCTTAATTCCCAGCTGTGTTGTCCTTCCAACTGGTATCAGGGTGGTTGAAGTCTTCTTGAGAACCAGGGCTTCTGCTCTCAGTCAGCTCCTCAGCCATCCCCAGGCAGAGCTCTATGAATCCTGCTGGTCATTGACATAGAGGGTGACACTCTCTCCTCACCTCCTCTCCCTGTCCTTCTCAAAGAGCCTGTGTCCTTCTGTTCAAACACTCCAGTCATAGGAGTCATCACATTGCATCTCTGTGAATACATGAGGAAATAAAGTACTACTTCTTCTTGAGCAAGACTAGAAATATTAGCCTGCTGAGGGTGGAAGGACTGAGAAGATGAAAAATTATAGAAGGTATCAACAGAAGGACTACCGAGGCTTATTAATGATATTCTCAGTGTTTCCCATTATGAACAGTTGTTTTCAGACATCCTGTGTCACACATTTTGAATTAATTTCCCATGAACTGGGAAGAGAATGTTCCTTTTCCAACTCAGAGAAAACTTGTAAGCTTTCTGGGACAATACCTTTGTTGTCCTGGGTAGAGACGAAACAAAATATGCATGTTCTCCTCTATTGCTTCCAGTAAAAGGTTAGGAGCATCATTTTCTTCTTTTGGTGACTATGCTGTGAAAGAAAGGAGTGAACACTGCTCTTTTACCCAAAGCATTATGAAGGTATCACATGCCCTGGAAGGTGCAGAGTTTGTCTGTAGGGAGGTATATTGACTAGGGCATTCTAAGCCCCACAGAGAAGCAGAACTTCCATTTCTCCCCATCGGTCCTTTCTCCCCATAGGCACCCCCTTGCTCATGGTCTGGATACTGAATCTTTCTGTATTTGTCCTCGTGGAATACTTCTTGCAATGCCTACCTCATGACACATGTCATTTGGGGGACCTAGCCAACCAGCTCAACATTTCATAGGCAGGCACAAAATCTTTTGAGGTCAAAACACAAAGTCTGTCTTTCTTTGGTTCTGGCACGACATTTTGATGTGCACCTCAGAAAAGCCCAGAAAGAAGAATAACCCCAAGAACTGAGCAAGTTCTTTTATGCTAAAATCACTGAATATGCCCTGGGGAAAGCCATGCAGCAAAGGGAGGAGAATACAGAAAAACAGCTGATCAGCTGAGTAGTAGTAGTAGTTTGTTCACTAACAAGACAAGAACCAAGTGGAAGGCACTGTACACCTAACAAATTTGTCTAGGGACCACACAGGTGACAGACTGGCAGCTGGTACTTCTGAACTGTGGGCCCTTGACTATCCACCATTGAGTTCTTTTTCAGCCTAATCTTGGTGTGATTTTGTATACACAGCAGTTACATATATGACCAACCTCTGTCTTTGAAAATGGAATGGGAAAAAATAGCATTTAGTGAAACACAGAAAACCAAATTCATGCATACAATATGTGCTTTCCTCATCCACTCCAGATCATCCATTCAGCCCAGGAATATCACTGCAAGAACAGTTCGTGTGAGTCCCTCTTTGGGATGACTGCAAATGTAGCCATTCATATAAATTGACATAGGTACTGGCATTCTTCTCCAGCAAGCTCTGTACAACCTGTTACATTTCTGACTCAAGTCTTTTAATATACATGTGGATTTCGTCTAAGGCATCTGAAGTTATTACTCTTTCATATGTTGCCATAATCTGCAGCCAGTCTGTAGTAGATTTCTGGGAAGGAGATTTGGAAAACAACTTACTTCTTCATTGTGTTGGTCTCTTTCTCTTAATATCTTGGATCATTTTGGCAATATTTCTGAATAAAATAATAATATAATATATGAATAAAATATTAATCTGCAGATTAAATACTAAGACCTACTTTGAGCTCAGTTGTGCTACAAGAAATCAGGTAGACTGAAGAACTGCTCTGTATTTATCACATATAATTTAGATCACAATCTGTCCAGTTCTGATACTCTTCTTTTGGAATTAAGGCTACTGTATATTTTCTCTGACAGGATAATGGTGATATTCAGGATAAGATGTTATATGAAATTTTTAAAGATTTTTTTTCCAAGCTTTTGCTCTTCCTGCAAATAAAATAAGAATAAAGACCAGACTTCACTGCTTTTACAATATAAATATCTGAGGAGTTCCTGCTCTTCAGGGCACACAGCAGGATTGGAAGTTAACCCAGAAACAAATCCAGAAATACAAGAGGGCCCAGAGACTTTTGGATGTAAGATTTGTGTTCTTTCTGTCACACAGAGGTGCTATAAGAGTCCATGAACAGGCTCTTTTCTTGAAGGCTTGTATGTAAGTACATGACAGGTTATCACAGCTATAATGATGTGAGTGCAGAAGAGATTTAACTATGAATTTACTGGGTTAGTGCAGAGTTAGATACAACAGAGCCTCAGCAACTTCGTATTTAATTATTAATTACTATTTAGCTATTAGATGAAGGAGAGATGTGACAACGTAAGAAGAAAATGTCAGCTGAAGAAGAAAGGGGGTTATTTTATCAAAATCTGCATCTATCAGGCTCTTGAGGTCAGATCAGGGGCTGCCTTTGTACAGTGTTTAGCAAAAGATCTTCAGTCTCTGACTGTGGCCTCCATGCAGAACAGCATATGAGTGGCAACAGAAGTCAAGCAGTGTAGGGGTTAATTCCTAGCTCTAGCTAATAGGACCAAGGCTGCAAAGTAAAACCAGGAAGTTCCATAGCTCTTGATGCAGAAGGATTATTTTCTACTGTAATTATTGTGGCAATCTTTATTTTTTATCATCTTAAGCTTTTTAATGGGAAATCCTAAAAGCTAATTTTTGAAGCTGGAGACTTGGCAGAAAGACAGCAGAAAATGTTGCCCCATTCCCATCCAAGTGGTTTCTCAGGAAACAACCATAGGAGTATTTTCTGCTCAAGAAATGATTGCATTTACTACATTAAATTGGAAAGCAAAAATCCTGGAATGAAATAAAGACAAATCCCTTGTTGCTTGGCTGCTGGAAATGTTGAACACCTGTGTGCTAATGATTATGAATTTATACTTCTAGACTACAGAGGAGATGTGAAAGCATGGTCAGCTCATTTCCATGATATGAGACCCATCCTTCTGCTTGGCAGACCAACATCTTGTCTTGATTCTGAGGGTGAAATTGTAGAAGATTTTCAGAAAATGCCCTCTTGTCTTCTTACTTTAGTTCCCACTCTCCTCCCCTGCCCCTCCCCCGCCCACTATAGAGTTTTGTAATCACACAGTGACATACATACATACATACCCTGGTTCCTGGGTAAATTGGCAATGGTGAAGCACTGAAAAAGTGCTTGAAGTTATTTGCTGATGGAAGTGCTCAGATGCCCAAATCACAACTCCTGCTCTAATATTAATTATTGAAGTGTTCTCTTTGAAGGGCCCAACAAATATTGAGAAACAGATGGGGAATCAAATTGAGGCTGTGTTTGGTTCTCGAAAACAACCATCATTATCAACATCATCATAATGAAAATAGTTCAAACTCATCAGGTGAACCAAAAATTCAAATAAAGTAAGAAGTCTTCCAAAAACCAAGGAACACAGGTGCAGCTGACAAGTTCTGTAGAGCTGATGTTTTATACTGAATTTATCTTTTCAATGTAGTTACTTCCTTTTGCCCATCTAGGATGCAAATCACAGATGCTGGCACCTAAATACTTCTGGAAATGGTATAATCTGCTGGAGATGTGTCAGTAAAAATCTGCATCTATGATTGCCCATGTAACCTCTGTATAATCTTTCCCAGCTACTGCCTGAGCAATTCAGTTCTGCTCTTCACCATCTTGTCTCTGCCTTTCCATTTGTCTTAAAGAGAAGGAAACAGCACACCTTCTGTAGCTGCAGTACAAGATGTGTGCGAGTACAACCTGACCTTCATGTATGTTTACATACCTACTCTTTCTACTGAGTATTTCTAAAAAGTTAGAGACAAGACAGCTGACAAGAATATGGACAACTAAGGTAAGACCCTGGGCATATGTCTCTCAGCATGAACTGACCTTCTGTTCTTGCCATACTCTGCAAAAATAGAGAGCCAGAGTCAACACTCCTTCTCTTTGTGTTGCAGCTCATGATGCAAGTTGTTGCTTGGGGATGAAGGTAGTGCTCTGTACTTCTGCACATCAGTCAGGGCTGGCATCTGCTCCAGCCTCCTGCCCATCCATGGAAGCTGTGGAGACCTGGCTGGGAAGTGAGGAGCCACTGGGCAGCAGCACTGGGGCTGCCAGGAGAGCCTGCAAGGTAGCATCAGCACAGATCAGTCAACAGCAAACAAGTTTGCCATCTCCTAACCTTTATGAAAATGAGGCTGGGCTGTATGCAATATCCTAAGGACTAACAATAGCCTCTTCTCATCATACCTATGGGAAGTCCACAGGCATTTCAGGACATGATTAGCCTAAGGAAGTTCACGTTCTGTTCCCTAATGTGATGGTTTAAACTTTAGTGACAGGATAAAGATCTCATGGGAAAAGGATAAAGATCTCATCAGGAATTTGAGGGCATCAAATGTCTTCAGGGACCTAAAGGAGATGTTAAATGCTGAAGAGTTACAGAAAGTGTAAACCCTTGTCTGTTTTCTCCACCATAAAACCATTAGATTTTAATGAAACTGAGTTTTTAAAATAGTTGCATTACTTTCTTACCCAGAGGAGGGCAAGGAATCTAGACTTTATTGTCCAGCTAACAGACAGGGTTTTTGCTCTCATTTTTGGATTGAATCTAGTAAACATGCATTTGTGTTTCCTGTACTCACAGTCAATTTCACAATCCTATTTTAAGGATGATCACTGTCCAAGCTGAAATGCTGCCCCAATGTCAGAACTTGTGACCTCTTCCTAGGGGCAAAGTTGCTGTTAAATTTCTTCCCTATGCCCTAAAACAGGGCATCAGTCTTGCTAAGTGAAGAAACTGAATGACTGATCTCCAGTTAATGTGAACTACTATCACATCACATCGATCACATCTATATGTACGTGATTATGAAATTGTACTTGCTTAGAACCTGTTTTAGAAGATTTTATGTAGAATCAAGAGAATTCAGTGGTTTAATTTTAAATATTTTTTATTGTTATCAAAGCATTAGCCAAAATTTATCAAAATATTTAATAGACTGCATGAAAATAAATCTGACAGTTATTTACATGTTAACAAATTTCTCACTAGGCCATAGCACATTCTGTTCACCTAAGATTATTAAACCATCTTGCCTGTTATCATCATTTATGGAAAATCTGATCAAAACATGTCATCATCATCATCATCATCATCATCATGGATAGACTTTGCAAATGAAGATTTGGGAAGGGCACTACCCATGCTTGCTGCAAGCGTGCTGGTGGCTAAAAAGGCCGATATGGGATAGGCAGATCCGGTCACAAAAGGCACAGCAGAACGCCTCTTTAGGTGATATTGTTGAGGAACAGTTCTT
>VWZD01001538.1:82978-100224 GCA_013396695.1 Sakesphorus luctuosus | reverse complement strand
TCAGTTTAATTAGTGATCTATCATCATAGGATATCTGATAACATATAATTTGGATCCATATTTTTTTAGCTGTGATTTTCAGGATTGTTTGGAGACTTACCCTTAAAAAAATATAAAAAAAAGGACTCACATTTTTCTACAACCATGTAAATAATTTAATCTGATTTGTTGTGATACAGTATCAATTCATGACTGATATAAGCTAAAGCTGAGAAGGTAAGAAATTTAAACACATTTATGTACTTGGATGTGTGGTAGATGATGACTTGGATTCAGATTAACTCTTGGAGTTAATACGAAGAAATATAGCTGCTAATGAGATCAAGAAGAAAAAAAGATATTTGTAGCTGAGAATAGTAATTTTACAATAAGAATTCAAAGTGGGCTGGGAAACAGGCATTATGTGCAAAGACTCCTTACATTAAGTTTGTTAGTTATTTATACATCACCATGGAATTTAAGGAACAGAATAGAATACATTGGAATTGAACAGGAGAGGAGACAAGGTAATAAACAGTAATAGAAGGGGCACTTCAGAGCTGCTACAGTGAAAGCCAATTAAGAACCACAGGCAAAAGGACCTGGGACAATAAACAGCAGGAACTTTTGAATGTCCTCAATCATCCATCACTGCAAATGTCTCTGTATAAGACCTAAAAAATTGAAAATTATGGATGNTGTATAAGACCTAAAAAATTGAAAATTATGGATGAGACACAGTACAATTTAAATTAATATTGACCCTCTCTAATTTTTTCTAACAAAATAATCAAAGGGGGGGATAAAATCAAACAAACAAACAAAGAAACAAACAAACAAATAAGACCAACAGCACAAATTACAGTCTATTTACTTTAATGCAACAACATAAAAAATGAAAATAATTCTTTGCTACATTAGAAAAGCTACCTGCCAACACTTGCAAGACAATGCTTGTAATTGTGAATCTCCTGGTGGTACTCTTCCTGACAGCAATCTTTAACAGAAAGTTAAATAAAAGCAGAAATAAATTATTAAGTAGGAAGTGGGCTGGAGCTAGAATTTAGGATACTTCATAGAATTTTCTTATTTTTTGTCTTGCACTCACTTCATCTTAAGCATTTTGAACAGCATGATTCTTCTGACCCATTTCTCTGCAGTCTCTAACACAGTAGGAACCTTGTCTTTGATTTTTATTGTGGTAGTTATGAATCAGTACCAATAATCTTGACTAGTATTTGCCTTGCTTAGGATTAGGTATGGTGTAAATGGCATTTTCATGGTCTATTTTCAGAATCTGATACTCTGTTTTTCATTCTACTCCATCTAGTATACTTATACTTCCCTTTTTATTTAGACTATTCTTTCATAATTCCCAATTTCCAAAAACAGTGAAAAAGAAAGAAACATTGGAGTCAATCTTAAAGGCATAGAGCACAATACCTTTTGCAAATCTTCTTAAGTCATGTCTACAATGCAAGTAATGAGTAAGAAATATGTGATGAGAAATGTCTCATTACCACAAATCAGAACCAGATATACAGATGGTGAATGAAAGACAGAATATCTTAATAGAGAGTTTTCATGCTGTGTACATTCTCAAGTTAGATTTTACATAGACCAAAATAGAAGTTATTTTATGTTTAAATGATTTTCCATTAAGGGAACTAGTGCCTAGTGAAGGTTCATGGTTCTCCGAATTTTCAGATGGTAAGCTGTCTCCACCTTCCTAGTTTTTGTATGTTTTCTTTTGTGGAAAAATTTTTAGTTGTGAGTTTGGATTTTGTGTGTGTGTATATGTCCTTTTTGGTTTTGTTTTGTGGTTTTGTAGGAGAAAGAATATTACAAAGTAAAGCATAGGCAATGTGAAATGATGACACACAAGCCAGCATCTCACTCATTCCCATGAAAAAAAGCAAATTCAGCAAACTACAATGATCATCTCCCAGAGTTCCTAGTAACAAAAACAATGCAATTACTTTTAAAAGCTGATTGTTGCAATTGCATATAATTTCCATTGCAGATTATCTCATCAACCATAAACTCTAACATGGAGGTAAGTGAAGAACAAACTCATTTAGAGTAGGTACTCTTATAAGCACAATCAATTTCCAGAGTCCTCAGGTCCTACACATAACATCTGTTATTGCAATTCAGTTGATAATTAGTTAATAAAACTATTCTCAATGAGAATTCATGGACTACCACCACTCCTTTTATTCCTTTGAAGTCTAGACTCTATTTGATCAACCTTATCTGGTCTTGAGATATGTTGAAATGTCCCCAGTTTTCACTTCCCAGGTGGTAAGTTTCTGCATAATAACTTCACTTTAAAAAGTAATCCCTTGCAACAGACATTCATCAGAACACAGCAGATATTTTTGGTTTAAGGAACATGCATTTCTTTCTATGTGTATCCTGTCCAGGTAAACCATGAAGTTACATTGACGTTGGTGTGCATCTATCTATACGATTACCCTTTCCATAGGAAATTACATTAGCTGGGGGTTACAGTGGAGTCATCTAGTAAAATACATAATTCATTTTGTGAACCACAGAATTATAGAATAAATTATACAGGAATACACTGCTCTTTATGGATTTTGCAGACAGGACCTTGTTTTAATTACCTAAAAACTGAAAGACCATTCTGGATAATTTATTTCTTGAGTAGGTATTAATAAAAAAATAAATTGTGTTCATCCAAAAAGAAAATTAGTATTTTTTCATGAATCAGAAGAAAGCAGTGTGATTTTGTGCATTCTAAAAACAGAGTTAAGTTCTGTTAATTTTGAAAGAGGAACAGGAAGAGGACGACAGAGTTGCCAACTTGGTCCTTTCTTGGCTTTCATAAATGATGTGTCTAAGTAAACTTAAGTCTACACCCCAAACTCTTATTTATTCCTTTCTGAAGTCCAAAAGAATAAGATTAAATGCTTACAATTTTATGTTCTAAAATTAATTGCTAAAAAATAATCTCTTATGAGCTTCCGTGCTGTCCACTTTTTCCCCTGACTGTTTAGTTACTTGTGAAGGCCCATGAGTGCTGCCCAGAAACTTTACAAGTCCATGTATGTGCCATATCGCAGAAACAGGTCCACGCTGGAGACCTTGTCAGATACGTCAAAGGAAACTTCAAAGATAGAAAGCTTTAGTCACCATTCTCACTTCATTGTTGGAGAAGAAGGAGTGTTTAGCAAACATCTCTTTTCTGAGCTAGGTGGCAGTGTACAATATTTTCTTTGCCAGCACTAATTAGCTGGCAGTATAAGTATTCTCTCAAGTTAAACATCTTTCTACATAAATACTTCATTTCTGTTCCAGATTTTTATAAATGTTGAACACTTTTCTGAGTCACTGGTATAAATAACCAACCACATTTCTAATGGTTTGAATTATACTAGAAAATAATAGTGTGCACTGGTATTTTAGGAGTCTAAATGGAATGAATTGGGCAATTGTCTGTCTTTTAATCTAATTTTGAAGACCATGAAAGGACTCAATTTCAGCATTTAGTTAGCAAGTAATTGTGGGCAGAGGTAACAATAATTGATGCCTTTCCAATGTGGTGTGATGGATAATGATTGTTACCAAATTATTCAAGGTGAACTAAATCCTCCTAGAACTGCTTCCCACCATCTGGACAGGATCTTCTAATAATGTCAATAACTGCTTGCATTTGCCTGTGTAACAATACTTATAATCTTAAACACAAAGGTGAATGTACGTATGGCCAAACTTCGTGGACAAAGATTTGGGCAGGGCTCTCCCCACATGGGTGTGCCCTTCCAGCCTGCACAGTGGATGTTTTAGGCGAGGCACAGCGTACACAGAACTGGCCCCAGCGTTTAAGTCCTGAGGTCCATCTGCCATGGCCGAGCGAGCTTGGACAGTGACAGAGAAGTCCTCAGGACTGTCACAGCACCTGGTACTAACCAGACCTGACCCCGCTGAACATCCGAGATGTGACGGGATGGGATGGCAGGGAGGCATTGAACTGCCAGGGGGCAGTCCCTACACTGAGATTCGAACTCGTGACCTTGGGATTTGGAGTCTGGAGTGCTCTCTTTTACAGCATGGAACCACCTCAATCTTAGACACAAAGGCATAACAGAATGTTAACCACACAAATATTAATTTCTCTAAACTTCAAAGTATGGAGCCTCACTCAGCAATCCGTAATCTGTTTTCTTTCTCATTTTTATTCTCTTTGTTTTGACACAATTTGATAAGTAGCTTAAAAGGTGTATTCAGTGTCACTTTCTGATGAAAGATTATAAAGCACAGAAAAAAACACACAACAGTTCACTGACCATCTGTTTCTTTAAAATCACTGCATAATAGATACATAAAATCATTGCTACTTAAAATATGTAATGGATATAAGGTTGCTTTTTTGTCAGAAAAAAAATCATAATCATATACTTCTGCCAAAAAAAAAAAAAAGAAAAAAGGATATGCATCTAATATATTCTTGAAAGAAAAATTAATTGTGGTGGGTGCCACGATATTTGACATTGGGTCTTCATGTATGTAAAGATTATCATTTGGGAGATAAAGCTTGATAAACTCTAAGTGGATATAAGAGCACCATTTTTAACAGACAGGTTCAAATAGAGAATATATTTAAGATACCAGAATTTGCATTTCACCAAAATTTTCTACTTGCTACTGACTCACTTCATTCTGTATTCTTTCTCATGTTGCCTTTCCTCATACCTTATAAAAACTGAAAACTGGAGCCATTCCTGCTTCATTCTCACTCACCATTGCTAAGGCAAACTGGCCAAGATCCCATCAGTCATTGCACAGCCTAGCGAGGCAGCTGGGCCATGCAGATGGCAAGAGAGAGTTGCCCTGTCTCTGCCTTGGTTTCCCTGGAAATTCTTGCTGCTGGAAGCTTTACTTCCACTGAAACAATGCCTGATGAGCATTTTTTTTGTGGAAAGTATTTGATTGGTGGAGTAGTTAGTGCCTAAAACAGCTTCACATTCTGACTGTGAGACAGACGTTCTCTCCCCAAAATCATATCTGCCAAAGTGTGGCTGTGCAAAAAACACAGGGAAATTCCTTTCAGCCCTTCTCTGTACCTAGACACGCTGTTAATCAGAGAAGTATTAGTACAGCTTTGCTAATTTCAGTCTTTCAAACTATAGTTCTCCTGAACTTTCTTGAGAAAAGCCAAAGCAAGAAAAGTATAAAAACTATGAGAGAAAAGAGAATGGGTAAGGGACAGGATAAAAATACAGTGTGTGTGGAGAATCCTTTTTTAGTGGTAAAGCAGCTCCTGTGTTGAAATGTGAATGAAAATTTAAAAGACTATGAATGTGTTGACTACTAAAAATTAGTATCTCTGGGATAAGTCCCAGGTTAATCACAACTAAGAATTAAAAATAAAGTGGCAGAGCAGGGGAAGGCTGGATTTGACAGGCTCAATTCTCTGCTGTTTTTTTCAGTGCCTGTGGCTGAAGAACGAATTCAGGAAAAGCTAAACTATACTGAACGGGCTATATGTTATTTGATAGTAACAGTAGAAATTATCCAGGATTTTTAAAAAATTGCTGAATTCAAGTAACTTTAAAAAAATCCCCAAAGCAGGTATCTGATGCAAGGAGCTACTGGAAGAACAAGAAATATTTGAAGACTACCAAGTCTTCTGATTTTCTCCTTCTTCTATGCCTACCAACATCTAAAGCACTGTTTTGTTGTTTATTTACCTTTCTTTATTTCACTGTAAATATATTTCTTTGTCACCTACTAAGTACAAATAGTGTTTCAGATGATCCTTATTTCCCCTTGGATTTTAATCACTTGACAAAGCTTTTGGAGCCTAATTTTCTTCTGTCAAGGCAATTTACACTGCTGTGTACTCAATGAAAACATAATGAAAAATCTGTAGATTTCATATTTTATCCTGTGGAAACTGGGGGAGGCTCTCACTTATTTTCAACGTTTAAAATAAAACAAATTTATGGAGCTTTTTTCTGATTAAAATAATAGACCCATGTAAAACTCAAGTTGTTGATGAGTAAGATAAACTGTCAACAAGATAGAAATCTCTTCATTTTACTGACTACATTAGTGTAATTGTTCCCTTGATTGTTTTTTCATGCAAAGCAAGAATGTTTGTTCATTATATATCTATTATGAAGAGAAAATTCCTCCAACAAAACTTTCTTCTGTTTCACTTGTTTTGCTGTGTTTGTGACAGACAAACATAATTTCCCTTCTGTCTTGTTTGCCAATTGTGTCAGGGACAGGCATTTAGACAAACTCGTACTTCAAACAAAGGACTGGATTCAAGCTTTCCCAAGTTTGAACATGATAATTTTAGAGTGGAGTGGGAACAGTACTTTGATTAACTTACAGCAGCATGAACCAGTTTTTGAAACCCAGATTGCTGCAGTCTGAAGAGTACAGAACCTGAGGAGGCTCCTCTAAATCATTCCAGCTGCAAAAAAAAAAAAAAAAAAGAACTCATCATCAACTGCTTTTTTCTGTTATAATTATCCTTCCTCGGGGGGAAAAAAAAAAAAAAAAGGAAAAAGGAACACGAGGTGAAGCCACCTCACTGATTGTAACTTTGTTTGGATAATTGCATCTAACAATGCAATCATTACAGATATGACCTTGAACTGCCTATTAGCAGGGATTGTGAAGAGGAAGCAATATGAATGGCCCACCCAAAAGTTAAGAAGGATCATAGAATGGCCAGGGTTGGGAGGTACCTTAAAGGTCATCTAGTTCCAATCCCCCTGCTGTGGGCAGGGTTAGGTTCCACTCAGTCAGGTTGTTTAGAGCCCCATGCAGCCTTGCCTTGACTGCTTCCAGGCATGGGACATCCACTTCTCTGGGCAACCTGTTCCAGTGCCTCATCACCCTTACAGCACAAAATTTCTTCCTAATATTTAATCTAAACCTGTCCTCTTTCAGTTCAAAGCCATTGCCCCTTGCCCTGTCACTATATGTCTAGTAAATACTCTCTCTCCATCTTTCTTGTAGGCTCCTGTCAGGTACAGGAAATACAGAATGGGTAGGGTGCAACTCAAATGTTGAAAGATAGGCACAATTTTAGATGCCAATTTAGATCCTGCCTGTCTTCAGGTGTTAAGCATGAGGCTCTCAAAAGTAAAATCAATTCCTGTGGTTAGAAGCAAGCAAGAAAGTGTGAGGAGAGCATGACACAGCATTTCAAAAAATGATAGGAACTGATGACAGATTTGAAGCATGATATTTGCAGCAATTATCTCAATGGATGTATACTGATCACAAAGGTTTAGGTTGGGCAGTGGGATGCAATGATCAGTAGGACAGGAGATAAAAAGAAGCGTGTGATTTTGGAATAAATGGAGCAAAAATTTATGCATGATAGATATGCCAAACTAGGATCCTGGGGAGAGATCTGAGAAAAGGAAAATACTCTCAAGGTATTGTGTGATGGGGCAGTAATGAGGTGGCTTTCACGATGTTCGAGTCGTGTTTTTTTAAGGAAAGAAAATAGAAAGCTCTGAGTTCATGGCCTGCCATTGTGTATTGTGATGTCAGGCAGTAAGACAGAAGGAGACAGAGCTGAAGAAATAGAAGGAAGGAGATTCACAGACTCATCAGAGTGACTTTCTCATAAAGATTATGTGTAAGTTTGTGCTTACTGCTGAGGTTATCAAAGGTAACCTAGAAAGGAGTCTTACAAGAGATCTACAGATGCACTGTAAAAATTATAGGGATCAGCTGGAGGAGAAACTGATGGATCTTACAGAGCTAGAGGGCAGACAGTATGAGATAGAATTGGAGAAGACAAAGGAAAGCTATATTAAAGAAAACACTTGGTTCAAAACCAAAACCAGACAGATCTAGAAAATTGAGGACAGTGTGTTGGTTCTAACATTTCATTGAAATGATCTTACTAATAAAAGTATTTTGGAAACAGTGCAAGGGACAGAATGAAGATGGAAGATAGAGAGTAAACTTCACCTTCAGACACATTTAAATATTTAAGTATCTAAATCTAAGCTAATTTTTTGAGATTTATCTTTGAATCAGTGAACAGGAAGAGCCAGTTGCCAAAGACAGTTTGATTTCCTTGTCTTATACAGGGATTTTAAGATTGAACCCCCTTCCTATTAATCAAATTGATGACCATTTGAGGCTTAGGTAATAGTCAGCTATGTCTCTGATATGTAATATCAAAGAAAAACTGCAATGGAAGGTGCTCCAGGCAAGTGAGAATAACTTATTTATTGTGTTTTCACAAAAAAAACCCCAGACACATATGGTACAGAAGTTGGAGTCACAATGAGAATGAGCTATCTTTAGAAAGTATATCATGTAAGAGAATTGCTTTATTTTGGAGTAAGATTTTCTGGGCCTAGAGGGCAACTTTACACCCAATGTGTGCAACTGGGAGACTGAATAGCAGCTGAGAGTCTCACTTAGTAAAACAATTCCTGTCTGGTGACACTCAGCTTCTTACAGATGGGTGAATAATGTTGTTCCAGTGTTTATACTTTCATGGAAACAAAAATACATCATGTCAATCTTGCAATATTCTTCCACATAACTGCAAGTTTAGTCTGGTGTGAACATTCTAGAGGGAGAAGTTTTATCTGACACTACATGAGTATTAAAAAACCCCTCAAAGTATGTTCAATGTAAGCTACTCTTTTTCATTTGTTTGGTTAGTTTCTCAATAGCAGAAAACAGTCACAAAAAAACTTTGCAGATTATCCAGGGTTATTATCCTCTTAAAATACTTGTTACTAATTTAATATTTGATTGACTTTTCAAATAGTGCCATTTCAAATAACTGGCACAGTGAATATAAAAGAAGCTCTTTCATAATGCATACAGAAATGCACTCCTTGTTTCCAGCACCTTTTACATGCTTTGATTTGTCTGTTTGTATGCTGATCTTTATGCAATTGATAAATCAATTCCTTCAGTCTTTGGAATTCTTTAGGCACACTTTCAGGTAGAGCTTGCATTCAATTTATAACACCCTGCCACTCCTTATTTAGAAGCAGTGCAATCAACATCCTATTTAATGGACTCATTTAACTCAGATTCTCTCTCATTCTACTTCTTCTTTTTCTTTTCACAGAGAGGAAGTCATCCTTGACAAAAATAAAAAGGAATGAACAGTCTGCACTTGCAAAGTGTGAATAGCACTTTTTGAATGATTAGTTTGATCACTCACTTAATAAAACCAATATGGCTAGCATTGTCCTAGGTCTGAAGGTGACCTTTCCAAGATTTTAAATAATAGAGAAAAGATTTATAGTGATGCATCTTATGCTATTACACTTTGACATATATAAATGATGTCCTGAAATCCTATAATGCATTAATTTGCCCATGTTATCTGTAGATATTGCACTTTTACAGATTAGGGGACCACAATTTTATACTTCTCTAATATTTAGAAACCAGCTTAATTAAAAGCAACAAAAACATCAACTAATGTCTATAAACTAAATTAAAAATAACATTAATATATAAATAAAATATTTTGCACCTGATCAAAAGCTATTATTTCATCAAAGTATTTAATTCTGATGGGATTCTAATAATTGCATTAGAAATTTGGATCTTAAATTACTCACAAGCATTTATAAATAACAAAACCAAAAATGTATTGTGAAGTGAATTCTCCTTCTTCTTTCCTTTTTTCCTTTCTTTCTCTGTTTTCTGAACTATGAAATAAAACATCTGCTCTGATTTACAAACCACAGAATGGTTGAGATTGGAAGGGATCTCTGGAGGTTATCTTTTCCAACTTTCCTACCCAAGAAGGGCTACCTAAAGGTGACTGTTTAGCGCTGTCCAGATGCTTTTTAATACCCCCAGGGTTAGACTCCTCAATCTCCATGATCAGTCTCTGCTAGGGCTTAGTCACTCTCATAGTAAAACTGTGTTTCATGATGTTGGAGTTCGTGTCCATTGCTTCTTGTACTGTAACTGCACATCATATGAGTGCTTGTTCATAAAGATATATTGTCATTAATCAGTTTGTGTTTTGAAAAGCCTTTATATTATTTTGTGTGACTTCATTTCTTTGTGTGCCATCTCTATAAATTGTTTCAGTTGCTGATTCAGTGATCGGAAGTTAAATCTGGTGATCTTTGGAAGAATTCTCTGGCCAGACCTCCATATATTCAAAGCTTGGTTTCATCCTTATCCTGACATTAGTTTATAGCATTAAACCAATATTACAACTTAACCTAGGGCGGTCCCGTGGAGCAAAGGAGAGCACTCCAGACTCCAAATCCCAAGGCTATGAGTTCGAGTCTCAGTGGCCCACCGAGATCTGGGATCCCAGATCTGGGATGCTCAGCAGGGTCAGCCCCGGCTAGTACCGGGTGCTATAACAGTCCCGAGGACTTTCCTGTCACTTTCCAAGCTCTCCTGGCAGTGGTAAATGGACCTTAGGACTTCAAGGGTGGGGCCAGTTCTGTGCACGCTGTGCCTCACCTAAAAAATCCACTGCACAGTCTGGAATGGCACACCCACATGGGGAGAGCCCTTCTCAAATCTTTGTTCATGAAGTTTGCCATACACAACTTAACCTCTATTTCAGTATAGGTGGCAGAGGAGTAATGTGTTTTGCCCTACTCTAGAATCTCACAGACATTATGTACAGTCCAACTTTCTGTTGCTAGTATAAATCTGTATTATTCACACTGTGTTCCTACAGCTTAAGGCACGGCAATTGTCAAATTATGCCTTGAGAGTGAGACGTGAAATTATCAACAGCTGTAGATTGTCAAAAGTTTCACCCCATTACTGTTGGTGGTCGCTTTTGTCATCTGTTTCAGGAAATCACTGAAGCTTCTAGGACCATTCTGTAATGTTTATAGAATGCCATGTTTATCTTCCAGCAGAAGTTGCAGCTTTCAGTAAGGCCTATAAATGAAAGACTTTACTAGTTATTTATTTGGGTTAAGCATCATGTATTGCCTCCTCTTGGCTTCATGGTCTGTAAAAAATCTCCCACAACATCCCTGGCATTTTATTCCCCCGTGATATTTGACCATAACGCAGATACTCTCAACAAGTGCTTCTTGAATATTATAGCTCTGGACAGTCAAAAAGCAACTTACCATAGGGCTCTTCCTTCCCTTCCTCCCCACAGAGACCAATTCTTATTTGGCCTCATCAACAGGTTTTTTCCTGGGCTATCTCCTTGTTTAGTGGATTTATGGTGTCATCTAGTTCTCACTTCTCCTTTCTGGGGCCTTGATTCTTGGTTCCTGCTGACCGTCTTACAGAGATAAGATGTATTAAACATATAGCATTCATGTGGATTTTATGGGCATCTGCTAGTGAGCAAATATCTGTCTTTGAGTAAGTAGCAGGACCCAGAACAAGAGTCAGCATGTCCTCCTAAAAGCTAATTCCAGTTACTTGAATGGTAAAAAGCTAATTAGATTATGCATGAGATCAGCATAATGGTTTTCTGTGATGGAATTACTATCTAATTGGATGAGGAGTATTTGGTGGATATAATGTACCTTGACTATAGTGAGGTTTTTGACAGTATTTCCTACACCATTCATTTTGGAGGCTAAATAAATATTGGCTTAAAGAATGGACTTACACTGAAAATTGCCTGGACTTCCAGGCTCAAAGAGTAGATACCAGAGTCCTAATTTTCAGCATCATCTACAGCAATCTGGTTGGTGACCCAGAGGGCATTATTAATAGAGCGACTGTGAGAACCTCACTGACTGGTCAACAGAAACCCTGTGAAGTTACACAGAAAGGCCCTGCCTATAGGTTATCCGTTAGACAGAGCTGTGTCTCCAAGGCTGGTCAAAATCCCACTGCAGTGTAACATTGACGTAGATGACCACAGCTCCTTCAAAACTGTAGAGTCTTCCCTACTTCCTGTCACGACAAATTACACTCCTTGTAGGCATTCTAAGTCTTGATGTGGGACCTTTAAGGTGACTTGGAGTGTTAACTGCTTGTTTGAGAAATTACAAGTTGTCCTTATGTTAAAAAAGTGCCCTGAAAATATTAAATTACTTCTTGGTTTATATTTAATGAATAAACTGCTGTATTTTTTCGTCACTTTTCCAAACAACATGATATGCAGCAGTTAGTGGGGGATGTTAAACAAAAGACTTCTCATTCAGCTGTATGTGTTAATTAATAATCTTTGATGAATGAGGGTCCAATAATGCCTAAGTTTTCACTTTATTTTCCCTTAATGATAGTATGAAGTTCAGAAAAGCATGTAATAATTATGAATGTTTTATAATACTAAACTCTGAAAATAAACAATTTTATTCTTATGTTGTTCCAGTAATTTTTAAGCTGTTTTCCAGGTGAATTGTAGTTTACTGTAAAACACATATGAAGTATTGACAAGGAAAGTAAAAGGTACTGCATAATAAGATGCAAAAATTCTCAATAGTTTCTTGGCTATAATGCTATTAAATCAAGAAAAAACCCCAATATATCTAAATAATTTGAATCTCATATTAATTGCATCTCTTTAAAAACATCCATACTTGAATAACTTGAATAACTCCTAGTCTCATGAAATTTGGACCTTTAAAACAATGTCAGAGACAGGAGAATGCAAATTAGTAGAAATCTGAGGTAGAAGCTAGCGTTATGGAAATCAGTTTGGGAAGTTTATAAGACCAAAAGTGTACAGAGTATGTTACCTTTTATACATATGTTCGCACATTTAACCTTCATCATTGCTGAATCACAGTTTTCTCATTTAAAAAAATCTTTTTTTTTTTACAGGAAATCTGAGGGTTATAGATGTACATATACTGTATGTATTGTCAGCAGAAATTTACATGGAACAGCATAGCTGGGTTTCATTGCAAGATTTTTCTAAAAGTATGCTTAAAAAAGCTTTTATATGTCCTTTAACAGAAAGAATGAGCCTGTTCTTTTCTCAACTTTGTGCATTTTCTGTGGCTTGCAAAATATAGCTGCAATTTTGTGTGAAAACACTCACTGAAAATGACCATCTCCCTCCTCTTGAATCCCGCGGTCTCCCCATGTGTTTCTTAGATGAAGAACTGTGATGTTACCATGTGGTGTTGGAATTTATGAAACCATAAGCAGTCTGCCAGTCTGCTTCTTTAGTGAATGGAGGAAGCGACAAGATTGCCTGCGATTCTTTCAGTAGGCTCTACACAGTTGGAACTGTAGGGAGACAAGAATTAAAATTACAAAGGTCTTCAGACATTTGGGTCAGAGAACAAGGGAAGATTTTTTTCCTGATGGAATATTGGGTCCTTTGTTTTGTTATTTTGTTTCTGCTGTCATAGCTCTCTGGTTATATGTGAGTTCTGAAAAGTGTTTTTCTAACTTTAGCAGAGCAAGGACCTGCACACATTTTGCCTTCTTTGCGTCATGGGGTATGGATTGCCTGCTAGGATTATCTAAGCATGGCTCAATTAATTAGTCCCCTGCTAATGTAACTAATGTTGAATTTCAAGTGGCAGTCTGTGCTGAAAGTCTTCACATAGCATAGTTTGAAGAAACCATTTCTACCTTATCAATTAGCAATTACTGATATACTACAGAACTTCTTAATTTTTATATACACATAACTTCTGTAGTTTCTGTCCACTCTGATGTAACCCTCCTAAAGTTTCAATATCTTGAAGAAAGAGTTCTACATTACAGTGATATATTTTTAAAAGCTTATTTACAGGTATGATGGGGAGCTTCCTGTAATCAAAGATATTGTCTTCTCTCTGAAATACTGAATTAGTTGCATTACATTGACTGTTACTCGACTTGATTTTCATTTCTGTTCCTTAGAAGAAGGGAGCTTTCAAAAGGATGTTTCAGAACCTGTTTAACAGTTGCACAAGAGTCTGTATAACAGTTCTGCCAGTACAGTCAATGTAAGAAAGCTGTTAATACAAATATTCCAGTATACATCTTAAAATCACTGTAGTTTTAAATTGCATTTAGGAATGGAGTTGCTACAGATTGAATAGCAATTCCTGAAGTGTTTTCTTCTGTATAAAGACACCTTCCAATTGCCCACCACCCTCATCCTTGGAAAAAAAAAAATCCCACAACAAAACCCCCAAACCCTAAAACATTTACTTCAATTTTATCTGAAAAAGAAGAATGCATTTTGGATAAAATCCCTTTCTGATAATGTCCTAGAAACATGTTCATCAGTATTATGAGCAACAAAATATGTTACTGTTTTTTCTTCAAAATGGGACTCAGGGAAATTTTATTCCAGTTTTAGCATTAGTGTCATAAGCAAACTTAGTGAACTATCTTCCTTTCTCTGCATTTCAGTTTGCCTCTATATAATTAAAATCATGAGAGTTCTTTTTATTATAGTGTACTTTGAGAGCTCTGCAAAACAAAACTTGAGCTGAGAAGAATAAATACTTTATTGTGTTCTAGCTTGTGCCTCTCCACCAAAGGTCATTCAGTTGCATCCCTTCATGTAGCAGTCAATGCATATTGCGTAGTTCCATTCTTTCTTCTGCTTGTCTGTTGCAGTGTATCCATCACTATTCATTTTTCCTTTGAATTACAAGTATTATAGAAAAAGCATTGCTATTGTATGCAAAATTGTGAGTATAGTGTTTTTGTGGTATACTTTGAAGTATTCCCATATTATGGCAACTTTATATGTCAGACTTGGCTAAAGGTTAATTTATTTTACTCAACTCTAGGTGTCTGTAGCAAAGATATCTACATTGAGTTATTTTCTCAGTCAGGAGAAGTAAAGAATTTAAAGGCATGAATCATTTGAGCTGTTCCAGATATCATCTTGAGGATGAGACAAATGGTGGCCTGGAAAATCCCATTGACTGACTAGTCCTAACACCTGCACTAAATCAGATTAATTCCTCTTTTTGTGAAGGGCAGCAAAACTGGTAAAAGGTCTAGACAGTAAGTCCTCTGAGGACCAGCTGAGGGAGCTGGAGCTGTTTAGCCTGGAGAAAAGGAGGCTTAAAGGTGACCTTATCTCTCTCTACAATTACTTGAAAGGAGGTTGTAGTGAAATGAGTATCAGTTTCTTCTCCCGGGCAACTAGCATCAGGACAACAGGAAATGGCCTCAAGCTGCGCTAGGGTAGGTTCATATTGGTAGTCATGAAGAATTTCTTCATGGAAAGGGTAGTTAAGCATTGGAAAGGACTACCCAGTGAGGATGTTGAGTCATCATCCATGGAACTGTTCAAGGAAAAAAAAAATAGAAAAGATTAGTGTTCTGCTTACCATTCTTCTGTGACTGAGGAGTTCTACCACTCTTTATTGATTCTGCTTCTTTGAAGGGAAGATCAAGCTGAGGAAGTTGTAATTAGAAATGCCTCCAGTTACATCTAGCATCTATCAGGAATTCATCTGCTAAGCATGATGGTTACAGCTGCAGCCTGCGTGTCTATAACCTTCTCCCTTGGGAGCTCATTGCCTTCAGAGTCTGTAGGTTGTGGGGGTTTATGGGTAGTTTCCAGGTTCAGCTCAAAGAATGAGTTTTAGACATGCCTGAAATGGCACAAATCTAGTTACTTCCGAGATTAGATGGAGATATCTCCAGGTACTCCTTTTGTCAGGTTTCCACTGAAAGACCAACAGTCAGCAAAGTTTTACAACCAAATAGAATCAAGAAGAAGGGCTTTTTTATTGACTGCTGGAGAATCAGTAGAAATTATTTATTTTGCAAGTTTAATAAAAGCCATCTTCCCTTATTTATGGTTGACACTCCAGACAACATAAAATTCAGATCTCAAGCTTCTTTCCTGCACACAGCAGTCATGTCAAAATCCTAGAAAAAATGTCGCTCCATTCATATTTGAAAAAGCCTTGTATGGCGACTTATAGGCTCTCAGCTTTCTGCTTCATTTAAAGCTGGGTTTGGTAGAAGCAGATATCAGATGACAGGAAATAATACCTAGAGAGGGAAGCAAGGAACTATTTCTCTTTCAGTTGTTAAATTCAGAAGAAAACTGGAAAAAATATTGTTGACAGATTAATGGAATTTTGCCTATGATAAAAATTTTTATGGCTTAATTTCATTGTTTAGTTACTGTAGGTTAGAGATAGACAGATAGATGATAGATAGATAGATAGATAGATAGACAGATAGATAGATAGATAGATAGATAGATAGATAGATAGATAGATAGATAGATAGATGATAGACAGACAGACAGATAGATAGACAGACAAACACATGGAAATCTATATATACAGTGTTGTAATCTACTCTATCAAATGGGTCATTTGCTTTACAAGGCTGAGTTTAATCTTTTCTCTTGTCTGTATAAATCAACTCTCATTTCCTATCACATTCTATTTTCTTTCAAAGGATTAGATATTTTTTTATTAAGAAGACTGAAATTCAAGTTCTACCATTTTTGCTTGTGTGTCATTGAGTACATGGATGTCTACATTTCTGTGAGCATATTTATAAAGTGTGGATTTTGATGTTTGTCATGCGGTGATCTAGACCTAAACAAACATACATCTTTTCTAAAAAGCAAGTTTTATTTGTTTCTCCCAACAAAAAAAAAGTCACTCACAGGAAACTATTGTTTATGTTTTCAAAACTAATCTGAAATACAGGAAGCTTTCAACATAGTGATTAAGAAAAGAGGTTATTTTGTAAGGGAAAAAAAATAAATCACTGAAACTGATTATTCCATGAAGAACATTCTTAAGAAACACAAACAGAATCTGAGCCAGTAGCAGCAGAAAGAGAATTCTAAGCTGAAGATTATACTGTTATCATATTGTACACTTGAGAGTCCTCCAGTAGAAAACTTTGGGAACAATTACTCACTGATTTATTGAGACAATATTAATATCTTTCAGAAGATACAACAAAAGTGTTATTGTCTCTCAGGAATCTAAGTTTCAATTAAAAATTAAGGAGCTTCTAGTTACCCTCATTTGAATGGAAAAGATTTATAGGTAACAAAATGAAAAAAATTCAGAACCATGACTTGGGATGATAAAATGAATAGGGAAAGGTTTTCTCAAATCTGTGAAGTTAAATGCCTCACAAAACTAGAAGATATAATCTAGAAAATAGGAAATTTGAAGTAAATAGGTGGTTCTGGGGAAAGTAGTAAATAAAGAAGATAATAAATATATTTCGAATAGTAATGAATAGCAATAGATACTGAATTTCTGCCAAGAGGATGGAACTAAGAGTGTTCAGGGAAAACACACTACCTTGGATTTGTTTTCTATATGCAGGCAATCATTAACATTAAAATAAAAAACCCCTAAACCCTAAATATATACCACACAGTCCCC
>VWZD01001538.1:51319-82941 GCA_013396695.1 Sakesphorus luctuosus | reverse complement strand
ACCCCAAGCCTACAGCAGCAGCAACAAAGAGGAAAAAATATATCACTCCTAGGTAGGTACTTTATTCACAATTGTGTTTAAATTGTATTTTTTTTCCAAGTCTTTTCCATGCCTATACAAGTAATTCTCAGGTGACATCCTTATTCCATTGTGGGAATAGTTTCCACACAAAAACGCATAGCAGCAAGTGAAGTTTGACCTTTTGTTCCATGTTCCACTCACACCCACAACATGTGGGAATTTTTTACTAGCCAAACTTGAAAACATGTCTCTGACTTAAAAATGAAACAAAACAACAGTGGACAACAACCTCACTTTGCTTTTCTTTTTTTCCCCTTTAAAAAAACCCAAACAAACAAACACCAAAACCCTCCAGCAGATTAACAAAACCTCATGTTATAATTAACGTTTCTATAAAGCCTACAAAAGGAAAAAAGATCTAGATTCATTTTACATCTGTAACTTTCAACAGTGACCTTTAAAACCAGAACTGACTATGGTGAGCATTTTCTTTTGATATAGCTAAGTTTGTTCTTTGGATGTCTTGCTATTAAAGGTACAGATACTTCAAATTCCTTCTAAAAGATTTTGATTTTGTAAACATGGAAGATAATTTTAAATCATGCCAAAGGTAGATTTTTAATTAGAGAAGCATTGGTAATTTCTGATCATGCTTTAATGGTGGCCATAGCATGAATTCAGAAATCTAGATGTGAATGAAATTCTTCTTTGTTTTTCGAAGTTATACCATGGGTGTATCAAATAAAGTCTGGAGGAGCTTTTTCCAGCATTATAAGTGACTTATTCAGGAAGCCATTTGATTGTCCTAGGAATCTTTAGTTTATAAGTATTTCATGGAACTAGGATGTTGTTATAACCAAGCAATGCCATGTTTGTTTGATTTTGTTTGTCTGATGGGTTGGTTGGGTTTACTGCTTTGGATGTCAATTTTGTTCATCATAATTCACAGAAGTAGCCTCAGCCTACATCATTAATATATTCAAAATAAGCTGTAGCTTGGAATCAGTCATTTTGTGCAGCTAATCAGGACCCTCAGAGGAAGGAAAGGATAAGCTTGATTAAGATTGCAGGTTGAATATGAGACATTCTATCTTCATTTCCTCCGTCACTTCTGGTATTGCTGTCATAACCTTCTACAAAATCCTTGAGTATACAATCTATTGCTCAGTCCTCTTTTCATGAAAAGAACTGCTACTACTTTACATAGTTAGATTGCAATTCTTTTGAGCAATAATTGTTCTTTCTTGCTTTGCATTTAGGTTCTAACACAATGGGATATGTGCATGGTTGTTTTGGTTGTTGTTTGATGGTTTGGGTTTTTTATAACAAATACAGTTGTATTACACACTTACATATGTAGCATTGGCCAAATCTTGACTCAGCAATCTCTGATAGTTCACGGCTTATTTGTGTTTTTCATAACTGGACTAAAATCTGCACTTCATTTCTCCTCACAGCTGGAGATTACTACTGTTCTCCATGCTGTAAAAAGGCTGACATAGATCCAAAGCTATCTCATGAGAAAAATTGTACTATAATAGAAAAAAAATTCATAATTTCCCCAATTAAACAAACCTTAGGGCATTACTAAACTCCGCAGATATTGAGGGGTAATGTCAATAACCTTATCCCCATGTCTGAGGAGAGACAAGACATTTCCACACTCAACTTGGTACTGGAGCCAGGAAGGGATGTCATGGGAGTGAGAGTAATTAGAGGAATATAAGCTATTAGGTTCAGTACTTGAGGGAAGGCAATTTAATTTTGTAACCATCTCTCTGTTGGAGGTAACTGTTGCTGTAGGGAACCCAGCTGCAGGAAAGGGGTTTCATACTGGATTGTTACATAGCCAGTAAACTGAGCTTTTTTGCTTGCACTGACTGTGGTACAGGGAATGTGGCAGTTACTTCCATAACAGCACAGCTTACTCCTGGCAGATATTAAATAAACTGTGACTTCTGCCAGAGCTTGTGCCTGTGGAATTCAATTTAAACCCCATCACGAGTGTGAACAAGTGATTTGGCTGACTCTTCCTGTGGAGACTAACTAGTTACATTATAGTGCCTGGATACTTCCAATGGGATCAATCAGGATATGTTAATTGCGCCAAGATAACTTTAAAGTGGTGTAATGGGAAATTTGTTAACTTGGGAGAAATGCTATATTTTTAACAGTAAGGGGTATTGTTATTATTATTCTTTTGAACAGGTGGTCTAACAGCATGGAAGGAACCATGCCGCTGACAACAAGAGAAAAGAGAAGGATGCAGAGAAACGAACCAGCAGGAAGTTTAGAGTTTGTTTGGATAATTTGAAAAACTTATTAGTGGATGGCTCATCTGCACCAAGAAATACAGTAGGCTCAAAATGAAGACATTGTAGCATGACTTTATATTGCTTACTCAATTGCTCTTTTTTCTTTAGCATTAGAAAGCTGTAACAGAGGGAAAACCCTGGATGGAGATCTTTTAGACAACATTAAGAGTTGTAAAAACTGTTAATTTGGGAGAAAAGAGAACAAATAGCTAATGAAGACACGCTGGAACTTCTGGTGTAGCTCTTGTTAAGTTTGATCCCATCTTAAAATTGAGAACTAACAAAAGAAGAGAAAACACAATGTCAAAGATAATTTGGTCATCTGATTCTGATGCTGATTGCTGTGAGTAATTAGTTATGAAGAGAAAGGCAACCTTCATCCAAGGCCAGTGTAGCAACTCTCATTGCTAGCTGAAGGCAGAACGTGATTCAGGAGGAATGGGACATTTTTAAATGGAGCCTCTTCTAGTAGGGACAAACTGTTTGTGGTGAGCAGTGGAGAAGAATAGATGAAAAAAAGGAGTTTAGTGAGCAGAGAATCATAAGCTTCAGTAGATGAAATAGATAGGAATTGGAAAATTAACTCAGTATTTGAAAATATTAGATACACCAGAATAAACTAGGGCTTAGAAAGAGGTTTGATTCTGTGATGGAAGTAGCTGCAGGTTAAACCTGGAGGAAATTGCAATTCCTCCCAAGGACAGTCAGAAGTGAATGTGTACTAGTGCTAACTTCTGGGCTAGTGTTACAACTACCAGAGGAAGGACAGCAGAGAATCTCTTCCTCTCTCAGGCCCTTCTTTTTCTTGTTATATGATTAAGGCTGTTTCCTTCTTGCCAATTTATTCTACAAGTCCTGGGAGTGTTTCTGACTGCAATCCCTGGTTGGAGGTTCCAGCAGCTTCCACTCAGTGTTGAATGAAGTGCTTCAGCCATGGATTAGGACAGACCTTAAGATAAGCTCTCTCCATTACATTTTATTATTATCCAGCTCAGACAGCCCTTCTTTCAGCAGGCTCACTATTTCAAATCCAGTGTTAACGTGGTCATCTCTCTCCATATGTGGTATACTGACCTTGAGTACTTGTTCCAGCATCATGGATTCCACTTTGGAAACAATGCGTGTAGCAGTTAGCTGACACAAGACAGGGTAATGTGGTGTCAAGTACCTGCTGAAGCTTTCTTATAAGAAATTTATATACCAGGAAGGATGGATTTGAAGAGGGGAAATCACACAAAAGAGTGATTTCTATTGCTGTTCAGAGACCTGTTTCATGCCACAGTTGTGGACACGGGCTACTGTCTGTGACATATCTTTCTGCTTGTTCAGCCACTGAACAAGAAATAAAACAAACAAACAAAAAAAACCAAAAAAACATGTGACATGACAACAGACAGTTGAGTTTATGGTTCACATAATAAAATAAATAGTTCAAAATTTAGAATAAATTCAGTAAATTCAGAAGTTAAAATAACACAAAAAATACTATTCTCTGTCTGACATAATTGTCCTAGTTTAGAAGACAACTAAGATATTTATATGGACCAAGAGAAGAGAAGCTTCCCCCAAAGAATCACCACTGCTTTGGAATTTAAGAGTTTTATTAGAAAAAAAATATAAATTAAAAAAAAACAGGATAAGAATTCTTAACTACAAATATATCTATATCTATATCTATATCTATAGCTCTCTATACCTATATATATATATATATATACATATATATATACATATATATAACCAAAACTAGGACAGAATAAACAACTGGATTGTACCCCCCAAAGAAAAAGAACAGCCGCTTTAAATGAAACTGAATTTTTGTCCTTGGTCCTTTGGTGCAATTATTTTCACAGACAGCAGGGGGCGCTGCTGCATCTCAGCTGGCGGCAAAGTCCTCCAGTTAGGCAAAGACGAAAAGGGTCGAGATGGGGTATTGGGCCATATAAAGAACTCACGTGGTAGTAACAGTCACACTGGTCAATATGGAAACTGTCCTCTTTCTCTCTCTCTGTTTCTCTCTCCTTGTCTCTTTGTCCAAAGAAAGAGGCACTGGGAGCTGAGGGCAAGTGAGGTGGTGGTTCTCAGCAACCCCTTACAGCTGGAAATTTGTCCTCAGGAAGTCCATAGCAAACTCCAAAAGGCACTCTCTCTCTCTGCGAAGCCCAGGGGTGCATGGAGAAGTTTGAGGGGGAAGGAGAAAGTAGGAAGAAGCAAGCTAGGAAAAAGGAGCGCTCATCAGCTCGGCAAAACTATTTTACAGTCTCCATAGCCACCCAAAAACAGTGCCAACCCGCTGTCCGTCCTCCACCCCACCATTAAGTTGGAATCTAGAGTCTCCAAGCAGTCCTTTGTTCCCAGACTTGGCACTTCATCTCCCCAAACCTTTGTGTTGGGAAGGAGAGAAAAATTTCTTCCCAGCCCCTGCCCCGCTTTGTTTGAACCTTTAACACTAATCTATTACTTTTCTCACTATTAAAATAAATGATAATTACATGGTAGATATTAAAAACACAAAAAATAATTTATAATAATCTTTAAGCCCATGCTAGATCATAAGCAGTTCCAGAGACTTGTTATGAATGTAGAATAATAGATATAGTTAAAAAAAAAGTAGTTTATTTATATTTTTATCATTGCTTATAGCCTAGATTGGCCATTTTACTTGTAGGAATGCAGCATAATATGATGCAGAAATGTGACAGTATGCAAAGTGATGGGAGAGAATAAAGGTGTTTTTCCTTCACATATACTATCTGTCTTTAGAGGGACAAATGCGTAGTCATGGAGGAGATACAGGGTGGGCTGAGGAAGAGCAAGTGAAGAATATGTCCTGCAGTATGATGTATGAGTGGCAAACCTTGTCATTAATCACTGGAAATATGGAGGCACATTTCTAACAGAGGATTTTTATTTTTCATGTTTATTCAACTTTCAGTATATTTATCTTACCAGGAGGTAGCCAAAATTGACTAGTAAGTCTCATTTATAAAAACAGATGGTGAAATGATTATTGACAAGATTATAGAACCATCCTCTAAAGCATCATTTAATAATAATAATAATAAAATATATTAGAAGAGATTGTTGTGACAACTTTAAAACATGTAGTGATTAAACGGGGTCATAAACAAAGTGAAAACAGATCAAAATTTATGAATAAATCAATGGCCTCATCCTGTGTTGTTGTCTTTATTTATTGATGTTAATATATATTTGAGATGTTTACTGTAACAATATATTTTGTACTTTGTGGAGATCTATGAAAAGTATTCCTGCCTTTATGATTTTGCAACTTATTCTGAAGGACTACCAATTTAAAGATGTCAGATCCAGTCCATATCAGAATGAAGGTTCTATTTTTGATGCCCACTGAGATATTTTTTAGGCATTTTAAATTATCTTAGTGATTGTTCCTCTGGGGACCTGAGCCCTACCTCTGTGGTAAATCCTAACATAGACTTTGTTCAGGTGAATGATGCGACTCCTCCCTCGGAATTGCGTGGCAGCACTTTACAAGCTTGGGAACACTGCCTCCTAAAGTAAACAAAAAATGAATGGTGGAGGAACTGGATTTCACACCAATCTATGAGATTCATAGTGAAGACATTTTATTACAGTTTATATAAGATTAGGACTACAGCTTATTGGCTAAAAGATTTACACACCACGATGCTAGAACTTCAATTGGTTGAAACTTATCTTTCACAAGTCCCATGTTTATATTATTTCATCCTGGCAATTTTCGTGCACCTGCAGAGTCCTGTGAATTCTTACTATGTGAACTCTTGGGGAGTAAACCTCCTCCCTAACAGCCAGCAGTAGCTGAGCTCTTTGCTGCTTCTGGCTGATAGCTGTCTCTCACAGGGTTTTCTATAGATCTGAATTGCTCACTTTTGATTTTACTGTAACTGCACCTTCCCCTATATTTTATTAGAGATAAAAATTGTGCCATAACCTTAAGTATGAAGTAAAATTAAAATTTTGAACAATATGGAAAATTTAGCTGTGACAATGGTTTTCTCTCAATGAGAGCCCATAATATATAAGCCAGCTAACTTTCCTATATAAGGCTGTTGTCTGTTCAAAAAAAGTTTTATGATTGTAAACAATATTTTCTTTTTTTAATCATAAATGTAATGAAGAAATTACCTGATGACCTGCCTAATGGATGAGGGAAAGGCTGTGGATGTTGTCTATCTGGACTTCTGTAAAGCCTTTGGTATCATCTCCCACACCATTCTCTCTGTCTCCCATGGCTAAGATATGGTTATAAAACTGGTTGGATTGTTGGGCCCAGAGTCTGCTAGTGAATAGTGCTACATCCATTTAGGACATAGTCAACAGTGGTGCTCCCCAAGCCTCATTATTGGGGCCAAACCTGTTTAAAATTCTTATTGACAATCAGGACTAGAGGACTGAGCAAACCCTCAGTCAGTTTGCAGATGACATCAAATTGAGTGGGAGTGTTGATCTGCTAGAAGGTAGGAAGGCTCTTCAGAGTGATCTGGACATGTTGGATCAGTGGGCCAGGGCCAACAGTATGAAATCCAAGAAGGTGAAGAGCTGGGTCCTGTACTTGGACTGCAGCGCTACAGGCTGGAGACAGAGTGGCTGGAAAGCTGCCTGGCAGAAAAGGGTCTTGGGCTGTGGATCGAAAGTAGCTGAACATGAGTCAGCTATGTTCCCAGGTGGTCAAGAAGGCCAATGGCATCCTGGCCGGTATCAGAAATAACGTGGCTAGCAGGACCAGGGCACTGGTGAGGCTGCACTTTGAGTACTGCGTTCAGTCCTGGGCCTCTCAGTAGAAAAAAGACATTGAGATACTGGAGTGTGTCCAAAGAGGGGCAATGAAGCTGGTGAAGGGTCTATAAAGTGAGTCCTATGAGGAGCAGCTTTGGTAGCTGGGGTTGTTTAGCCAAAAAAATGAGGCTTGGGGGAAACCTTGTTGCTCTCTACAACTACCTGAAAGGAGATCGTAGCAAGGTGGGGGTTGACCTTTTCTTCCCAAGCAACTGGTGACAGGATGAGAGCAAATGGCCTCAGGCTGCACCAGGGGAGGTTCAGATTGGTTGTAAGGAAGAATTTCTTCACTGAAAGGGTGGCTGAGCATTGGAACAGGATGCCCAGGGAGGCTGTGGAGTCAACAATCCTGGAACTGTTCAAGAAATGAATGAATATGGCACTTCATGCTGTGGTCTAGTTGACAAGTTGGTGATTGGTCACTCAGTGACCTTGGAGGTCTTTTCCAACCTTAATGATTCTTTGATTCTGTTCTGTGATGCTATGAAAAATCTGTTTTTTTCTCCTTGGTAAGTTAGTCTGATGAAATGTAGAATGGTACATAACAACAAAGAACACCCTATCTAGAAGGGCACAGCAGAGAATGACCTTATCAAACATGTGGAAATTGACCTTATCAAACACGTTAAGCATTCTGCGACTATGCTCGGAGTCTCTTCTCCATTAGATATTTTATAGTCATTTAACATTTCATTTGCTAAAACTTTGTAGTGGTCACTATCATGAGCTGGGAGCCCAACTGTCAGGTATGTGAAGATGATGACTGTGGGATTCTCAATGTTCCACAAAACAGATGGTCACAAAAGTCTGATTTTCTGAGAATGTCTTTACAACAAGTTACTATGAAGCTACTGTAATTAAAGTCAAATATATAGTATATGTGTACAAGCCACTACAATATTACCACTCGGAGAACAAGTATATTTATATACGTTTATTTATATATATATATTACTAGTGTAAAGCAATTACTGAATTCCAACTACTGAAGCAAATTAATGCTTATGAACATTTGCCTGTGTGTTTGCCCCATAAATATATTATACCAAATGTTACTACTGTAACAGCCATCAAGTTATTCCAATCATGAAGGAAAATTTCTTACTTCAGTGATTATTCATGTCATCATGTCATGGAATGTGGAGTCAGGGAGGAATTCCCAGGAAGACTCTGGTGCAGAGAAGCTTTCTTTGAGTAGACAGAAGTTTACTTTTTGTACCTTTTTACTGTGGATACATAAGAGGGCATACAGTATTAGTTGCTGGAATAGTTATTGCTGATTCCTCTTTTCCTGGAAGGTCAGTTCATCATCACAGTTTCTTTTTCCTGAACCCATCAAGGTTTCTTTGTCCTGCCAGCTACTCACCATTATAGAGGTTTTGAGTGACATCAGAGATGTCTTGAGAATCCACCTAAGGATATAGCCTTTGTCAGTATGTTTACCAGGTCACCTTTGTGGTGTCTCCTATCAGATATATGAGTGAAATTATTTAATTTAGAGAGGAATTTATTTAGTTCTAATTTTGAACAAATGTGAAAGTAGTAATGTCCCTGACACCTCTAAAATACAACTGTGTGCTCAGTTTTATAACATTTGCTTTTTTATACTGCCTGCATTAAGCCACATAAGGCCTCTGTGTGTTGAAATGAGCAAATTAGCAGAACATTCCAGGGTAAAAGCCCCAATATTTATTTTATTTTGCATAAAAAGATATAAAAACATAGTAGATTTTTAGTCTGAATTACAAAAATAGTTGATTTATCTTCCAGTTTGGCATGAAATTAACTCTAACTACTTTCATTCCCTTGTCAGAGACTGGAAGTCAGAAGAATATTGAGTGTGTGTCCAAAGGCATTGAAATTACCCTACAAGCTATTATTTTCTGGGCATTGAATTACCATCCTCTTTTTATTCTCCCTTCCTCCTCCAGCCTCGTGTGTAATGCAATATTCGTGTCATTCAGAAATAAAATGTAAAAAAAATTACTGACTTTTTAATTTTTAAAAAAACGTTGAAGGTCAATGTTCAGTAAAATACATACTATTATACTTATTAGGTGCACCCCAGCTGCCAATAAAGTACCATAGCATCATATAAACATAAAAAAACCCTCCAAAAAAACCCAGACAATGAATTAGAAAAAAAATTATTAAACCCCAAATTTTTGAGTACTTTGATGTGCTGACTACACATATGTATTTGTAATTATAGTCTGTTTTGGGCTGTACTAGCTTTTCCTTCCATCTTGCAGGGACATCCTATTTCACTCTTCTTGCAGCCCAGCTAAGTAGCCAGGAGGTACTCTGAAGAGCAAGGTTGGGGAAAGCTCTGCTTTGGTGCTGAGTGATCTATCTGTATTCAGTTCTGAAGAAATTATTGTGAGACAACAGGGAAAGCAGGATGGGTAGCATAAAGATTAGTCCAGTGAAAGTGCAAATGATTACCGTCTATTTCTTCATAATTTTCTGTGTTTGTGGCCCTACTCTCTTTGAAGCAGAGGGCATTATGTGGGGAATTGCTTGTTGTTCAGAAAATATACTTAATCTCCTTAAAACTAAGTAAAATATTGGACTGACAATATTTACAAAAAAGGAGTAGACATCTTATTTCAGTGTACATTAGGAAAACTCTTCAGTATANGAGAGGGAGTTTCAGCAAGGAGAAAAAAGGAAGTCGATAACAGGTATTAATCACATTTAGTCCCCCTGCATTCAAGCTCTTTGGCATTTCTAATTCACACTAACTTATACGCTGCATCTTCTCCTTGCCTTCATTGTAAGTGGCTGCGAACCAAGGTAGGAAGTGCTGGTGCCCTGACACTGTTGAGAGTTTGGCTCCCAAAGGACACAGTCCTGGACAAAAAATATCACTGCCTAATGCTTCTGTCACCTGAGGAATAAAAATAAGAGGGACATACCGAGTTTTCCCTGGTACTGAAATGACAGGGTCTAAGCCTTTCTTCAGCTCTTCATGGTGACATTGTGAGCTTGAACCTCAGCCAACCAATACGTAAATATTCCTGGAAATGACAAGGAATAAATGTCAATTAACATGAAAAAATCACATTGGGAATTTTTGCAGTATCATGTACATTTTGTTTCTTCTTTCCTGCTAAGAACAAGAATTATTGTAACCACAAGACAATTTTATCGTTGTCTCCAGAATGTCCTGATCAATATCTCTTTGTTGGTACGTATATAGCAATCAGATCAACCCCAATATAGAAAGGTAAAAAAAACCACAGCAGCAAATTTTCTACAACATAAAGGATATTGATTGAAGCTACTTGGATTTTTGCCCCACATTGTGGCTACAAAGAATCAAATTACTATTTTTCTTGTGCTTTTCTTATGCCTGCAACACCTCCCTGCATGCATCCAAACATCCACAATTATAAAAAGTAATAGAGCAGAAAAGCTTTCCAGAGAGAACAATAGGAAAAGTGAGAAAGGTTAGCCCTTTTCTAGTCTACGCTATTTAGCAATTAAGTTGTAAACACCCTTCTCTTTTCTTTTTATGGACAGTTAAATATTTCAGTAGGCTTTGGGTTACTGAAAAAAACCTATCAACCAACCCGCAAAAACAGAAAACCCCCAAACCCAACTCACCACAAAACTAAAGGGAAAATAATTTAATTGCTTAATGGAAGCACTGAATATATCAAACCCCCTCTCTTCACCTTGCCCTGCCAATTATAGGTCTCAGATGTGGAGAAACTGTACCAACATTTTCAGATTTTTAACTTTTCAAATGGGGAGAATATTAGGGACCACATGTAGGAAAAGACTAGTAAAAAAAGCTTCAAACCTGTTTCTATGGACTTACAGGAAAAAAACCCTCACTGAACTTCAAGTTCACAAATATCTCCTTCATAAGTCCTGTTATATTATATTATAACCACTAGTATTAGGATGATATATGAGTTGCTAATCATCAACTGAAGTGGCTACAAGTGCTGCAGTGATTCATTCACAGGGACTTCTAAAGAAATACCAGCAGTATCTGAAGGAAAGATTCAAGCTGCAGATTTGATAGAGTGTTTGTGCTGGTCTCTATGTCTTTTGTAAAACAGTGTGACACAATTAGCTAGAATGCAAAACAAAGTCAGATGCACTATGCCACACTAGAGCACCTAAGATCTCTTGATTCTTAAAGGTTTCCTTGGCTGACCATTTTCATTAATATATGCATACTAAATATTCCTTTTGTTGTCTTATAGCTCAGAGTCCTTGTAATGCTGTGAGTATTAGGAGAGCATGCAAATTACAAATGAGGGAAACAGAATTGTGGGGAAAACATTTATATGAGGAAACTTGTACAGAAACAACAAAATATCCCATAAACTATGTAAAAAAATGTCTGAATCTCTATCTGGAATTTAATTTAAATTCTTAAATATTGCTTAAAAATGTGAAAGGATCTGGGGATAAATTCCAGGGAAATAAATATATTTAAATATCTGTAAAATCTCTTCCTTTTAAGTAAGAGTGACATCATCACAGATGCTAACACTGTGGCGGGGATGAAAATCTGGTCAATATGGAGGACAAATGAGAACTTTTGTGAAAGCCCATTTTTATCTGCATGCAAGACTTTGCGGTATAAAAGAACATTACAACAATGTCTTTCTATATACCATTGACATACAGTATCCTGAGAGATTTCTATATCCAGCCATTTCCAAAGAAAACAAACAAGAATATTTTTGGTTTCTAAAACACTTAATCACTTTGTCTGGTTTCTTCGGTGCATGAACAATTTAATGGAATTTAGGCTTTAGAACTGCACCAGTGAGAAACCACTTTAAAGTCCAGGAGGAAATAGCATTGTCACTATGTCAGCAAAATAGATATATTTTTCATATCCTGTGCTTCAATTCAAACTAACTATTTGGTGTTCATGCAGGATAATTTATCAAAGCTGAAACCTCCTGTAAGGAAAATTTTGTGCAGGCAGGTTCACTGCTGCATTTATATGACTTCCACTATTGGAAGCTTTCAGAACCTAGGCAAATACATTTAAAATGTCCTTATTATAAGCATTTTTAATAATCTGATTTCATTCTATTAATGATAATTGATTCTTATTTCATGTAAAGTTCAGTACACAATTGATCTCATTTGTCCAAGTTCAAATCATTTTTCTAAAAGATTTTCGTAAGGGTAATTTTTAGTCAAATGAGACACAAGAAACCTTTTGAATTTCTAAGACCTGACAAGCATTTGAAGGAGCTGAAAATTCTGCTCTGAANTTATTTCTTGTCTTTGCAATTTTGCCGATAGGGTATGCATGTTCACATGTTAGTACTTTTATTTATTTTTTTTTTAAGATTAAGTCTTACTTGTGTCCTAAGTAATTACCTTTATAAACCCTACCAAATAAATGAATATTGTATGATAAATTTTCTGTAGAAACTTTACTGATATTGGTATGATCTTCCTTTATATTCTATAGGGTTTTTTCATCAGTCGTTTCGTGGATAGAATATCTACAATGCCCTTTCATTCAGCAGCACATTTCTATAAAAATACAGTGGCAACTTTGGCTGTGAACCGTTTTACCTCTGCTTTACACAGATGTTCTATCTGAATTATTTACACTACGGATCAGAAACTTGGCTTATAAAATTTCATTAGTAGTGCAGGAAGCTACTATAATTCATGTAACTGTGGCAAATTCAGCAGGAGTCAATTACATAATTAAACTTAAATATGTGCTTCAGTGGTGTCCTGAATTGACAATTTAAAACTTCCCTTATTTTTCAAGTTTTAAGCTCATTTTCTGGGTCAAGAGTTGAAGGGAAATATGTCACAGCTAGACCTATATGAAAAAAATGGAAATCACATGAACAATGTATTGTGGATCAATCTTAACTCTAGGTTAAAGAAAGACCTTTCAGAATAATCAATCTCATACTTTTCAAAACTACTAAATGTACAATAAAGAGATGACACGCTAATGGCCTAAAAACGTCAGTTGTGCTTTTCCTTAGTATTGATTTTATAAAGTATAGGTACTAACTTTTGCAATTAATTTTGCAGTCTGGATATTAGTAAATGGTTTCATTTGGTAAAAAATTGTAGCATACAAATGATGGTTGAATGAGTTGTTGGTCATCAAAATGTAATGGATTCTATTTGTAAAAGTCATTTTAATGTATTCTTGTGTGCTCTTTGCTTATGTTACCTCTTCTATTCTGAGAGAGAACATGTACTTATAATCAAATTTTGTCAGTTGATTCAAGGTTAAAGACAATGTTGATTACCATAGAATGCATTACTTTACAAATAGAATGTGTATAACGTGTATTATGTATATTGCTCTCTTTAAATATCTTTCTAAAGTAATTGGTGACAAACAGTGATCAGTATTACTGTTTGTGACAAATCAGTATGTTTCTGCCTCCTTTGAAATATTCAATAGCCCAATAGTTGTTGTGTGGTTTGGGGTTTTGTGTGTTTGTTTTGTTTTTTTTTTTTTTTGGTGAAATACCAGATACTTCTGAAAACCTTTTGAATGAATCAGTAATCTACTAAAGCTCCATTGTTGGAATTTTTGAATGAATTTTCAATACAAACCATGGAGAATTAGAGAAAGATCTGCCACCACTGGTACTAGGAATTTTACATAGAATTTTCTACTCCCATTTCAAAACTTTCCATTTTGCTTTCATGAGTTCCTTGAATATTAAAATATATAGAGTGAATCAAATAACATCTGAAACAAGCATGAAAGAAGGTTTGAAGAGCATGAAGTATGTAAACATTATTGACATTAGGCAATAGTATTTCACAGGAAATAGGCAATGTCAATCCTCATAAATCCGTATATATTTTGCCTCCTTAATGTCTAGTTTTTTAGCTAGAGCTGGAGGGACAGTATAGCTTTTATAAAGTGACATCAAATAAAGTTCTATAATACTTACTCTAACAACCACTTTTTGTTACACTTGATGTTATGCCCTGCTGTGGAGTTTTGCCTATTTCCTTTATAATCCATCAGCCACACTTTTTCTATAACCTTTTGAAGTAAAACACAGAACATTAGCTAAAGAAATAAAATTCTATGAAAAGATACTATCAGAAGGAAGACCCCTGTTTTTAATTTACTTTGTGTTGACACAGATTTCTATCTGCTATCACTTTTCCTTATCAGGCTCATGAAATAGAATTTGTGCAGTGGATATATAGAAAACTCACTGAATGGCTATCTGTCATAGTCAGAAAAGGTGCTATCTGTCATCAGTGGAGACCTTATTTATTTTTGAAAATGTTTACCCATATATCAGAATATCAGCCACAGTGTCCTTGTCCTTTGCTTTGAACAGTGTGGTTATTAGAAATAAAGGGACTAGTACTAAATAACATAACCTGCCCTTATGCTCACAGATACTCTTTCAAATATCCAATCTGTACTCTGAACTAAATCTCAAAAGTGGAAACAGTCCCTATATATATGAAGAAGTATTTATATCACCCAACAATAAGGTATCTAATTTTAAACATGTTTGTAACGCTGTTCAGCTTGTACTGTTTTCAAAATAAAGAGGAACTATGTGCTTCAGCAACTTTATCCATTGTGGTTAAGTATTTTAATCTCAGTATCCTAAATCCTTCTGACATGTTACATGGAGAACTTCACACAACGATTTTTATTTTAAGGTAAGTTCTTCTAGACTTAAGTTAAGGAGGTTAAATTAAGGTTAAAAACCAGTTACTGAATAGTTTTACTTCTCATGAAGAAGTGATTAAAAAGTCTTGGGATGAAATGAACGACATCGGGATGCCTCAATATAATTTCTTGGCAGTGAATTATCACTGTATTCCTTTTGAAAGAAGAAACTGAAGCAGTTGGAGTAATATGTAGAATTGTAAAAATTTGTCACAGTATAGTGAAACACTGGATCCCTTAAAGTCAGGGTCTGTAGAGAAATATTTTTTAAAAATATATTTATTGAGCCTATTTTGAGATGGCACTTACAGTCCAAAACACAATGCATATTTTTGTGGTGGTCTGTATTAAAAGGTGTAATCCAACTGCTGACAAGTAACAACTTCATTAACAACTAATAACTACATGTAGCAAGCAAGCCCAGAGGCCCAAGAACCCAAGGAGCCCAAGCAGGCCAAGCAGCCCCCCTTAACAGAAGCCTTAACTCTTTATAGCCTCTTTCTCTGTCCGTGAACACATATATAATTTTTAACTGGCTAAAAGTCTTTGTTCACGCATCTTAACTCAAGCCCTGATAGGTGGCTGATATCTCTCTTGGTGTTGGCAGTTCTCAAGCTTTATGCTGGCAATTCTCAAAACACATCTTGTTATTTTTCAGATGTTTTTCCTCCTCTCTGCTTTCCCATGACACAATTAAATCCACTCGAGGCCAAGATCTAAGCTGCCTGCAGCCCAGACTTCATTCTCACATTTTTCTTTTTTTTTTTTTTTCCTTCCTATTGCACCTTTAAACTCTGTTCAGAGTCCTGTACAGGTGAATATGTAGTCATATGAAGACATATAGTCCAAATGAAAAGACTTCCAAGACAGGTGTTCTCTGGCTGTATATTTACCTTACATTTTTAGCTAGACAAGTTGTGGGGTGTTTTTTCAAAAAAAATCTACTGCAGAATTACAGAGACTTAAATCTGATCTATTAACATAGTCTTCCGTCCAAGAGAAAATTTTATTTTAGGTTTTGAAAACTATTAGCTTCATCTTCAGTTCCAGACCTGAACTAACTTGTTATTTTAATTATTAAGAACATCCTAAGCATGAGCAAAAGTATTAAAAAGTAAGCACATCAAGAGATACAGAAATTAAATATTAACTTCATAATATCTCACATTTAAAACTGTCCAGTGATGATGAAGAACAACTGTTATTTTAGAGAGACTATTAACATGAGGCAGTAAACCTTGATGAAGTCACTGTGCTAAGAATATAGAAGAGAAAAACTAATTAAATGAAGGAGGAAAATTAACCTCTCTAACTCAAATATTATAATGACACAAACATTACATTCCAAAATGTGCGGGGGAATTTCTAATCAGCTAATATTTTAAGTGATCATGTGCAACACGAGATTGAATATGTGAAAGAGACAAACATAACAAAGTGTGAAAAACATGCCTGCTACCCTATATGACTGTGCTACACACTTATCACCATGCTGCTGGGAGCACAAGCTGTACCAAACCAGTATTTAAATGACATGGATGCTTTCTTGGTAATTCATGTTTCTAGGGACTGGAGAATGGCTTTCATGTATCCTTGAGGATGATGCTGTTCTTTGAGGCATATTGTTCCCCAACACACAGACAGTTGCTGTATTAGTGATAGCAGTGACAGTTCTGTGCCGTGAGAGCAGTTCTGTGTGGGACCTTTGTTAGGATTGAAGGCAATTCCCTTGGTTATATAGGAAAGCAGTGGCAGCTGCTTTTAAAAGGTAAATCTGCTGTATATAAATTCAGATCCACTCTTTGCCCCCAGCAAGGGCAAATCTGGAGGGCAGATTGCAAATACCCAATGTACTGTCATGGACTGTTGGAGTTATGCCATTGGCTTTATTCTGCAAAGCTAAACACCAAGATTTTGCATGTGCACTGCAACAAAATACACAACAAATCTATTGGATCATTCTTTAGAGATATGTCCCCCATTATATTCTTATTTGCTTATCTGGATTTTAACAAAGTTTTTTCCCTCTCAAATATAGCTGAACAAAGACAGTACAGAAACAGTAAGGAAGAATGATTCACTGAAATTAAAACCAAAACCAAAACCAAAGCCAAAACCAAAAAGACCCAGAAAAAACAAAGCACAAACCACAACAAAAGCAACTACCATCCCACTTAGCCAAATTAAAGGGAAGATAATTAGAAGCAGCATCACTGTCAAATAATTGCAGTGATCAGTTAGCTTGACATGATAGTACTAACTCTTTTCTTCTTCCTAAGGAGAGAGAGAATTAATTGCAAAACAAAATTCAGAAAATAAGAGTACCACAGTGTACCTTTTGGACCCAACCACCTGCTCTAAGATTATTTTCTTTGGAATAGGTTTTAAAACAAGAAAATTTCAAATTAAACATAAATGGATGCTGTGATTCTGACTTCCAATAAAAATCTAAAGGATCTATGAAACTCTAGGTGCAGATTCTTAAAAAGCTGTATCAACTAAAACATCAGAGGTGATGTATTGGTCTGAAAAATTTAGAAGGGTGATTTTTCTAGTGTTACAATTATTTTTTTTCTAATGTATGAATAATAAGGGTAGTGGTACTCTTTGGAAAAAAATGTACTTATCTGAGCTATAGTTGTTTGGGTTTTTTTGCTTTCCTGGCCACTGTTCATGCAGCACCATGGCATTCCAGAAGTGTTGTGTTCTGGATTTGGAAAGGATAACACAATTATGTTGGCATCCACCTGACTGTTGAGAGACATCTGTGTTCGAGCTAGTCCCCCAAAGTTCCTTCTCTGAATTGAACTGCCACAATGTGAGTGACTTTTAGAGAGCATATTAACCTGGCTTTTTCAAGGAATATAAAGAGACTCTAAAAAGACTACCTCAGAAATAGATGTTTACAATGTAAAGTTCGGTGAAATCACTAGCTTACAACTTTGATATCATCAGTTCAGTTGCTTCCCTCTGTGTGTCTCTCCTTTCCACAGTTTTGATATCTTTATAAGTATTTGGGTATTCCTGGAGTGTTTCATAGACTCATAGAATCACAGAATATGCTGAATTGGAAGTGGCTTACCACAATGATTGAGTCCAACTCCTGGCCCTATGCAAGACATCTCAAGAGTCACACTATGTGCCTGTGAGCAGTGTCCAAATGCTTCTTGAACTCAGACAGGCTTGGTGCTTTGATCACTTCCCTGAAGAGCCTGTTCCAGTGTTCAACCACCCTCTGGGTGAAGAACCTCTTCCTGATACCTAACTTAAACCTCTGCCGACTCAGCTTCATGCTATTTCCTTGAGTTCTGTCACTGGTCACAAGAGTAAAGAGATCAATACTTGCACCTCTGCTTCCACTCAGGATGCTGAAGACTGCAATGAGGTCTCCCCTCAGTCTTCTCTTCACCAGGCTGAGTGGACAAAGGGACCTCAGGCACTCCTCATAAGGCTTCCCCTCCAGATCCTTTACCATCCTCATGGCACTCCTTTGGATGCTCTCAAATAGTTTTAATATCTTTTTTAACATTGTGGTACCTAAAACTGCACATAGGACTCAAAGTGAGGCTGCACCAGTTCAGAGCAGAGCAGAAGAATCACTTCCCTTGACCTTCTGGCAATGGTTTGCCTGAGGCTCCCCAGGACACAGTTGGTTCTCCTGCCCTGGTTGCAAGGGCACACTGCTGACTCACATTCAACTTGCCATTGACCAGGACCTGCTGCCCTCCAGCCTCTATTTCTCCAGTCTATATACAGTAACAAAGTTGCCCCATTCCAGGTGCAGAATCCATCCTTGCCCTTGTTAAACTGCACATAGTTGGTTATTGCCCATCTCTCTGATTTGTCAAGGTCTCTCTTCAGGGCCTCTCTGCCCTCAAGGGAGTCAACAGCTTCTTCCAATTTAGTGTCATTTGAATCCCAAAAATACGTCTCAAAATTGTTTTAAGAGAGTCATGTTTATGTCATGTTTTTGCTGCAGCTCTCCTCTGTAAATAGTTACAGTTCAATGACCATGAACATTTCTGTACATACTTAATTTTCTAGTGCTATGAGTCACAAATATTCATATATGAGGGACATGTTTTTGATTTACAAGATACCTTCAGGAAGAGGAGAAAGCCCCTTAGAAATTTTTTCCTGTTCTATAACTGGGCTTGTCTTCCAGTCAGACAGACATCAAAAATAATTTTGATGTCATGGTAAAGTCAAGGAAATGTCCAAGTGATCCCAATAGTTAAAAAAGGGTTGATTTGGCATGTTAGTTGACATCTTTCTATTCATACAACAGCAGCAAATCTGGGGTTGATCAGCATTACTGGTTTACATGATTTGGGGGCAAGAAAAGTAATGGTGGTTGGTTATTGTCATTGGTGAAAGGGTTTTTGCATGGAGAGCTTGATGGTTTAAAGGATTATTTAGTGTAATTTAGTTGATTTCCAACACTATGAAAATACAAGCATGCTCCTTCTAAAAACGTAGAATGTTGGTGTGCTTTTATCCCTATGCCAAATGAAAAATAGTCACATGGCAGGTGAAGTGGTTGGGTTCAATTCTCTGCTCTTTATTTTGAGGAGTTGAGCCTACTTCCCTTGCTGACAAGATACATATACCTGTCACCAAAGTGAAGTCTTTTCTGGAAAGGAAGTGAAATACCATTTTCTCCTCCAATCAACATTTATGCTAAAAAATGTGAGACCCACTAGAAAGCACTAACTAAAATAAAGGGATTACCGGTAGGTATCCATGTAATAGGTGAGAGGTCTATGTCCACTTTCTTTGTAAAAAAAATGACCAGCAAATGATACATAAGAATCAAGAGAATTAATAACCGAAAAAATTGTTTATTTCTAATTAAAAGAAATAGTCTATATACATGAATCAATGTTTAATTTTATAAAGTAGTTGCCTTGGTTATAGTTTTTTCATAGTGGACATATATTGGACTCAGTTCACTTCAGTGCACATGGCATAATGTTGGCATAAAACTCATGTAAAAGTGAATAATCATACCCCTTAAATCCTCTATTTTTAACTTGTTAACTCTGTTCCTTGGTGTCTTTTGAACTTTGTATTTGCTTATTGATCCGTGGTACAGTGAATTTTGTCTCACAACAAAAAGATGTGTCTAAAAATTAAAGCATACCCATATGCCACTGAAGTAAAGCCATATTAAGCAAAGAAATAGAACAATAGTCCATAACCTTTAGGTGTTCTAGCCGATTCTATAACAGCATTTTCTACGGCTGTTAGGACTAATGCTTCTTTACTATCTCAGAACATTTTTATAGTATTGATTTTATTATTATTATGCTTAATAAACTTTTAGTATTTTTTTAACAAGTGCATCTGATTTTCCTGAGCAATAGATATTCTCACAGGAAAAGGATGCTTTAAGCATCTCTGAATGTGTGGCATATCCGTGAGATACAGAGAGACTATTATATAGCTATTTCTTTTTAGTGTGCATTAGGCAAGGATAAGAGCATTTTGTTTGATTAATTCCATGCAAAATCTTCTATCAAATTATTAATATACTTTAAATAGGCATATCCACTTAGTAAATGAGATATCATCAACTTTCTCTACTGCAAACTTTGCAGTATTTATCTGTTTCTCTGGTAACAGTAGCCATAACCATCTGACCCTAAAGAAGTGAAAGATGCATTTGACAGGAAAAAGGACAAGGTTTACACTGTATATATCCACAAAGATTTTTCTTGCATTTACTGTCTTGGGTACTTATCAGGACTAAACTTGCAAAATGACAAAATAACCAGCAATAACTACAATCTATAAACTGCCCCCTGAAAGTCAACTTAGAGAGAAAAAAAAGTACACTCTTGTAAAATCTCTACAGAAATGTTATTAATATAATACTGTGCATTGAGAATATAATCTAATAATAAAAACATGCTTACCCTTAAATTTGAATCCATGTTTCTACAGAATTCTCATTATAATGTTATTTCTCCAAATGATATATGTCCTCAGAAGCTGGGATTTGATTGAATATAATTAAAATTCAAGGCAGAGGGTTTTATGATTGTTCATATCACATGCAGCAGATGACTAAACACCAGAGAAAGAGGAGACTACTTCAGCTAAAATGATAGCATTATCACACCAATGAAGATCTACTAACTAGTTGCTGAATTTTGACTAGAAATCTGAAAGATTATGCACCTCAGCAATTTGTAGTTACTCTTCAGAATGCAGAAATGAGAAGATGGCCTGACACACCCTTGTAACCCTGGGACTCTTACCATGTATTTGGGACACTAGTCCTAGATTTTCATTCACAACACTTTTTTTTATTAATTAAGATTTTTTTTTCCCCTTTCCTTGGTCTGCAATAGGACAACAAGAGTCTGGGGATCCAGATTGTTGCATTTGGTTTCATAAAGGTTGGCTGTTTACTGATACATGGTTGTTGATAACAGAACACCTAGAAATGCTAGCATCTAACACAGCAAATGTTCCCTGAATGTTGCAGTTTTTATGCGTGTTCTGAAAGTTCACATACTGCCAGTGTCTGGAGATGCAAAAGCAGAGTAATTTCATTTAAAATATCAATCCCTCAGGATTAAACTCTGGTACCAAGATACTATGTTCAGTTCCCAGAATAGCCCATGAGGATTCAAAATTACACTATCTTTTTCCCATTTACAAGGCAAACATATCACAAGACAGAGAAAAGAAATTTCTAGAGCTCACTGATGGAAATATTCTGGAGCAGATTTGGATATTGAACCTGTGTTGATATGCATATGACTGCCAAATTAAACCACTTTATTAGAAAATGTATATGAAAATGTAAAAACTTGTGCTGTGATAATTCCCCAAAACATTCTCCAAGTTTCCAAGTATTTGTTTCATGGAATCTAAAATCAGTCTTCTGTGTTTCAAAAGAGTTCTTCTTAATTAGTCTTCTCCATTGAAGATGGATAATCTTACATTTTCTGCAAAACACAGTGACTATAAACTGGTAGAAAGGATATCTTGCTTTGTTCATTTGAATTGGCCACCTTCCAATTTCACTTAGTGTCCCTCTGGTTTTGTATTGGAAATCATAGTGAACATATTCATTATGATTTATCTTCTCAATGTCACTCATAATTCTGTAGGGTTTTTTTCATATTCCATTTTGGTAAATTTTTGCCAAGCTGATAAGTCCTGGTCTCCTCCTGGAAGTTATTCTATTGATTTGATGATACTTTCTAACCATTTCTAAATATTTTTTCAGCACTACCAGTATTGACTCTGTATTCAAAATTGTAGACATAACATGATGTACTGATGCTTTGCAGTTCTGTCCTCTTTATTTTCTAGTAATTTAGAAGTTTCTTTTAGTTTTTCTGACTACCACCTACCACAGAGCTGATATTTTTATAATGCTATCTTTATAATGTCACTAATATATTATCCCCATTTTTAAAGAGCAAATAATAAGTTCAGGAGTCCATCACTCTATGGGTAAAATGAGACACTGCATGAGTAAAATTGGAACTTTGTTTTCCCATGTCTTTAAATTTATATTAAAATTCTACTGAATTTTACTTATGTCTTTATTGTCCAATCAGTATCAGAGTTCTTTTTCAGAATTTACTGAACCTCTCATTTATCAATCTCGATTGTGACTATGCATTACTTTGAATGATTTTGATGAAACCCCTTTTTCAGATCACCTATAAATATTGGGGGCAAATGGATTTCAATGCTGTGTCCTCTAGTTTAGGAGTTAAACAATTCTGCTTCCTGTCTTTTAATTTTGAATTCTATATATTTACTGTGGTGGGGTTTTTTCATTACATTTTCACTTGATACTTACATGCTTCAAATACAGAGCCTTTTTCTGGGCCATACCCCCTAAGCCACAGACATATGAACATTCCCAAGTGTACACTTTGTCACTGGTCTTTTGAATCTTACAGTCATTACTCCAGGCACTTTAACTTGAAAAGACACATTCACTCATGCTATTTAGTTCAATAGTTTACTCTAATGTAGATCTCAATCATATCTCCTGTTATGAGTTTAGCCAGGTGGGCCTAAATTTAGGCTTTAAAATTCAGATTAGGCCTAGAATTGTCAGCTGACTTGAGCTGGGCTGGGCTAGCTAACAGCTGACTTCTTCTAGCCAATAATATTGTATTCCATACCATACTACATCATCTCAAAAGAAGTAAAATCCAGTGTGTGGGAGGGGCTGGGGCAGTTGCTTCACAGCTGTCGTCTCAGCAAGACACACCGTGCTGTCCCAGGAGGGACGGGGAGGCCCAAGCCCACAGCACTGGCTCATCATCATGTTATCTTAGGGAACTAAAATGTTTGTTCTTAGTTATTCTCTTTGCTTAAGTCTGTCTTTGGAGAATTGACTTCTTTAGAATGATTTGTAGTTAGAATGGTAAAATCTGTGCTTACTGGGGAGTGGCTTAGTCAGTTCTGCCATGGCCGAGGTGCAAGCCAAAAGTGGTGCAGCTGCTGCCTTGTTGGAATGGGCCTTGTTCCTGTTGTTGCCGCTGCTTGCAGTTTGTTTGAGTTCAGGGAAGTAGAAATATTTTGTTGTTACTCTTTCTGTTTCTTGCTAAGTGTCTTTATAGTGCTTATGAATTTAGAGTAATATACTTCGTATTAATTGGGGAATGGGAGGTTATTGCTTGTTATATAAAACTTGTGTAAGAGTGTGTTATATTGTAGTTTTCTTTTAATTTTCTCTTTTCTGTATAAATACATGCAGTTAGTTTCAGCATAAACTAGTTTGGAGTGTTTTTTCCCTCTCCCTCTTCCTCCCTTTTCACTCTGTCTGGGACAGTTGGCATTTTGCCAGCTCAACCCAAGACATCTCCAAATGAAATTTTCAGACTGGGAAAACTGGTGTACATATGGTGTCCACCTCAAAGGCTCCATCAAACATACTATCTTAGGAGAATTCCTCTTCAGACTTTTCCATCACTCCTTACAGCCATGAATTAGCAATGGTGAACTCCAAAACTGTCCCCATGCTCGCACAGAGGACATACATACACTGCTCAAGCTTATCAAGTCTACCAGATGTTGGGGTGTCTAAAGTTGGGCTCGGTAACACTCCAGTTCATTTCTGAATCTTAATCTGACCTTCACATATAAAAGAAGTATAAACTCGTCTCTTTTCCTTATCAGTTATTGGTTCATACCTTTTGGTAAATGCATTGGAGCTCTTGTTTCATAAAGCTCTGCCGTCACTCAAATTCATTCCTAAGCCAATTTAATAGCTCACCAAGTACAACAACTTAAATAAGCCAAAGACTCAAATGAAGAAAGCTTATAAAAAAGAAAGCTGGAAGCATAAACCACATTTAACACTCAGAAAACTTGACTTTATGTGATTATTTTTTTTTTTTTTTACAGGTAATGTTAGAATAATTATTGGTCCCTCTTGAGACTAGAAGACAGCATTAATTTAAGCTAAGTCAAAATTTCTGATCTTGCTGAATATCTTTCTTAGGCAGCTGCACAGACAAAACTCATTTAGCAAGCACTTTGAGTATAAAACAATTACAACTACATATGAATGAAACTATAAGAAAAATATACATGGTCATCTCAGAACAACATAACAGTTGTCTAACTAATGAATAAAGCATTCTCCAGTTGAAGTACGTAGTTTCGATGTTTGCTTATCTTTGTTCCCCCAATAGACCATGCTAGTCATTACAGTCCTTTTACCAAGTGCCACTCTTGGCATTTGTTAGTGTTTGACATAACAAAATAGTACCTTAGTGTCACTTGGCAAGCTTTCTTCTTGTCCAGAGAGTTGCTTGAGTGAAAAATGTCTCAGGCTTGCTCAAGCAACTCTTTGCTTGAGTTAAAAACCAGCTACTTTCATATAATTTCTCTTCAATCCTCATAGTTTTGTCAGTCAATAAGGCTGGTAAGAAAGTACTTACAAATAAGTCTCCTTACCTTCTATCAGCATCATATGAGTGTAGCGGGTGACTGAGTGCATTTCTTAAGGAAAACAATTTAGAGTTCTCCCTTAAGGAGAATAGAGCTACCTGGAGTGTGTGTGTGGTCCTGTGACCAATGAGAGGCTTTGGTGTATGTGAGGTGAATTGGTTAACCAATAATGTAATGAGATATTGGATGTGAGAGGATATAAAAGGTGTGGATGTTGCTGAGAAGATATGTTGTACTAGGAACTACTACTTCTACTACTGCTGTGAGCTATGAGGAACTGTCTGTTAACTATCTTGAATAAAGTCTTGTAAGCCTTCTGATCAAGCCTTCTGATGTCTGCTGTGCCTGAGCTCTTCTGACCATCATTCACGGCACCCCCCTGCTTGGGACTAAGGGTCTAACCCCTACATATCAGCATTACAGCATGACCAGGGTAGAACTCTATGAGATGTAAACTGACAAATTTTATGGTAAATTTCATATGACTTGAGGAGGGATTTGATCAAAGAACTGATGGAGAAAAATTCTTCTTGTGATAAACCTGTTTATCATTTTACAAGACAAAAAGGCTTGGTTTTGTATTTTACACCTTGTAGATTCCACTTGGAATTAGGTCCCTTCCTCCTTCAGCAAAAAGTGATGGAATGAGGGTCAAAATCTGAAATGTCATCTGCAAAATATTAAGACAGAGATAATTTTTCATGCCTTATGCCTTACTCTGGCTAATTACTAATTTACTACATATTATTATTATATAGAAATCTGGAATGCTTAAAATAGCTCTTCCCAGTTCTGATTGCTCAAGTCATCTTAGACATTATTAATGAAGACTATGAAAATCACAAAAACTTAATGTGATACGTTTCTAATCAGAGTGTCATTGTCTTGGTTTCAGCTGGCAAAATGCTAACTGTCCAAGACAGAGAGAAAGGGTTTCCCCGCCCTTAACCAGCCAAGGGAAAAAGAGGGAGAGGGAAAAACCCCTCCAAACTAGGTTTATGTTGAAACTAACTATATGTATTAATACACAACAGAGAAAATTAAGAGAAAATTACAATATAACACACACTTACACAAGTTAGGTATAACAACAGTTTTCTACTTCCCACCAAAAGCAGATTCCATCACTCTGGATCTATAAGCACCCCAAAAGACACCCAGAAAGAAACAGAAAGAGTAATAACAAAATATTTCTACTTCCCTGAACTCAAACAAAAGCAAGTTGCAGCAGCAGCAGGAGCAAGGCCTAACACAGCAAAACAACTCTAGCACGTCTTGCTTGTACTTCGGCCATGGTTGAACTGACCTAACATCCCCCACTGCTGTACTCATATCTTAGGTTTGCGTCATCTGGTATGAAATATTGTTGGGGAACAGCACACGAATGAAGAGTTCGTTAAATGGCAGCGTTTGTTAAATGGCAGCATTACTACAAACGATGGATTGATGAAGATGTGGAGATCCGGGAACTGGCTGTGCTAAATGAAGAAGCTCTCCAGCGTTTTGACAAGGACTTTAATAGCTTGCGGAGCTATATTGATGTTTCCCCAGTTTAATTGTTATTTACCCAAGATGTCTACCCTATTCATTTTCCCTTAGTCATTCCTGTCCAAGTTTCTTCTTCTCAGAATCCCTCAGGCTATTTTCCCACCATCTCATCCCTGACTGGTTCTAGTTTGCTGCATTTCACCAGCTCCCTTATTTGGTAGCGTGCTCCCATTAGTTCCTTCCCATGTTCCTCCCTTTCTCCTCCCCCTCATTGTTACTCCCTCCAATGAGACGCCCCGCTCCGCCCTTGTCCCCGCCTTATTCAAGACCCTTTATAAGCTGGTGCACGCCTAATAAAAGGGCTTCTCCTCGTTGACTCTCCAGCCGTGTGGACTCTCTCTTTGGAGACCGTCGCCGGTGGGGAGCGGGCGGAGCAGTCCCGTGCTCTAAGGAGGCTTGACCTACAAGGCACTCCGTCTACTGTGTCCTGCCTCCTGGTGCTGAGCTGCCGCCCACTGCATCAGTGGACCCTAATCCACTGACAAAATATATCCTTGGTTACCCAGTCAGGTGATAGCTGTCTCCCAATCCACACAGATTCTCTGAGCCTGCTAATTTGAGGCCTAACTAAAACCACTACACATGAAAAAAGAAAAGCAATATGTTTTTCAAGTGACAGCAGATTGTTACTTTCACTGCATTCAAAAGCACATATAGGAATTCCACATTACTTACATTTTAAAAACCCTTACTGTCACTTAGTGCAATTTTATAATACAATACTAATGTCATGCTAACACTAAATTCAACTCCTTTCTGAAGTGCAGCATGGAATAACTCTCCTTCCTTCAGTGATCTTTCTTCTACCTCATTTTTAATAAATTATAGAAAACATTAAGTATGCTACTGATGCTTTCATAGAAGTACTTATATGACACTTTCACTCTGGTTTTAGTATCATAATCTGAATTAATTATGAATGATGCAAAGATTATAAATGATTTGGGTTGTCTTCTGAAGAAGTAAATTATTTTATATGCTTTTTCTCCTGCTTGTTTCTAAAATAGACTTAATGTTCCAAGCTGAAACATCTGCTTTCAATAAAATCCTTATGTATTATTCCCATTAAATGCACTTGCAATATGTAATTTCTCTTTTGTTTGCAGCTATTTCCATACTTTGTTTCAGAGTTACAAAAAAGGAAGTTAAATCTTTTGTCCATCTGAGACATTTTGTAATTTTCCTTGGAATGATGAACCTCAAAGCTTGGAGTAAAGTGCAATAGACATTCATGACCTGGGATGAGATATTCATGTAGGAAGCATCAAGTCCAAGTAAGATCTGCCACTACAGCTCAAGGTCTCTTCCTGGCAGAAGGATGCAAAGAAAGGCCTACATCCTAATTCTCTTGGCTTCACTTGGTATGGGGAAACGAGCATGTCACTCTGAAGTTTGCCTCTGCAGGCATTATTGTTCATTAAGAGGGTACTGGTACAACAGAAAGCAAAGACTTCTGTGTAAAGTAAGTGTCGTGGTGAGTTGTTTTCCCATAGCACAGGGAAAGGGCGCAAAAGTTCTTCTCATCTCTTCCCATGTCATCCAATTTTGTGTTTCAGGGAGAAAATTCAAGGAAAGCAGGTATTTCATCTTCATTAGAAGAGGAAATGGGAGAAATTTTTTGCTTTCTCTATCTGACCATTGGCAGTGGCTCTGCAATGGTCTTTAGGAAAGTTAAAAGAAATCTAGAGATATTTCCTCTTTTTGCAAAGAAAAGTCTTCCAAATCTTCTTTGTTCTCATATCCATACCAAAGATAATAAATAGGCCAGAGAGTCAGAAAGGGTCAAGCTGAATGTGGTAGTGCATTCACACAAACTTTTCAAGGGATTCCAGAAATCTTAATGTATAAACACAAGAGAAAACAAAATGCAGTTTGCCAGACAAGCAAAAATTCACTTTCATTGCTTTTTAAAATAGTATACTTATTCAACTTTCAGTGAAAGTAGCAGTGGAAATAAAGATCAGAAATAATTTACAGAGTCCAATGTTTCTTTATTTTTCCTTTTTATTTCTTCAAGGATTACACCCCCCTCCCCTCCCGTCCCCCCCAAACTATTTCAAAAACCTAGATGCAGACTAAGTAGGAAGCTGCCTGGAACCATCACATCTTTAATACCTACATTTCCTTTGAAAAGCTTTGCAGATGTTTCTGTTGAGAGGAATAAGGGAATATTTAGAGCATTAACCAAGCAGCAGCTGCTAACTCCCCTTCCTTTTCCCTACAGTCCCAGAAGGATCAGAAAATTAGTTCTTTAAGCTATGTCTCCAACTTCTCTCTCCCTCCCCCTAGAACATTCTCAATGGTTCAACCCAATATCAGCTCTTCAACCCAACTCTCTCCCTAACCCTCCCACAGGACAGAAGAACTTTAACACAACACTCTCAGAGTAGGTAAATTTTACTTTTTTCATGTTTTTGAGAAGCCAAGCCAAGATCCAGGCAAATGTTCAGATTTTCTGAAGACTTTTAGAATCCTGGAAAGGAAAATAAAAGAGGTTTTTCTTTTTTTTTGTTTAAATTCACCAATAGAGATTATGCTGTATGTTGGTCTTTTGTTCTGCACTAAGTCAGAAGACTTCATTCTCCAAGGCCACACTCCAGAAACTGCAACAAATTGGAGCATTTATTTTAAAACTCTTTTAGTATTTCGTGGTAATCAGCCCCAGATTTGTTGGTGTTTTCTTATCATCATATATTTATACTGTATAATATACTTGTTATGTTAATTTCATCTGTACTACATACAGTCACAGTCTTTATGGTGAGTTACATTTTTAACATCTTTATCCATAAACATTCTTAAAACATGCTGTCATTTGCCAAGATTTTGAATTTAGTTTTTCTGTTGTGATTTGCATATGTAAAAATAAAATTGAAGAAATAAGATATGAAATCAGTGAATCAGCTGATGAAGAGAGTGTTAATGTGAGAATTTTTTCAATTGTCTGAGAAAAGTCAGAAATTATGGTCCTGATTGTTATTAGCATTAAAATTCACCATGATCAACCAAAAAAAAAAAAAATTAAGAGAGTTTCTTTACATAATTGGAATGCTTTCCTAAACAGAAAGTCAAACTTAAATTTTTAGAGCAGCCCTGTGTTTCATGTGAATGGATCTTTACAACTCAGTCATACAATGATCATCTGTTCAGTTATCTTGTGTTGCATCTAAATCTCAGGAGTTAGTGCACTCATCCTTTCTGGAAGTGACCAAAATGTCACATTCCCAATGAAAATAAGAATGCAATGAGCAAAGCTGGAGGCAGCAGCTGGTCTAGTTGGTGCTTCTGAAATTTTTGATTTTCCTTTATTGGTAACTACTTTTTCAATTTACTTTTCAATAAATTAAAAGGAATATTTTGCAGTTATACACCACATTTCCTTCCAATGTTACTCTCTTTTATTGTGACTAGAATTTTACATTAAGTGTTAATGCTTTTTACTAAGAAGCATGTTAATTGTATCATCTAGTTTCAATTAGCTGTAATAGAGTGCATGTATAACTTCAGAGTCTATTGTGCATATCCTCACATAGTTGGGGAAATGGAGTAAAAGCTATTATTTTGATGTTCTGATAAATTATATTCCATATTATGTTAGATTAACAAAATGCATGACTAATGTCCCATGTACACACGAGCTGTGACAGCAATTCTTAGTGTTAATAAGTCTGAGCACTGGCTGATGTCCAGTTTCTTTTTTTTTATGGTAAATGCAAATTAAGTCCACATCTTCTCATTATATTTAGTAATTTAGTTCTAAATGCTCAAATCTAGTCATTATTGTTGGCAACCTTTATACTGTAGCTCTCCAGATTGAATTAAAAATAATAATAAAAACAAAGTAATGATTATATCTAGCTTGGAGCCTGAAGTTAGTTGTTCTTTCTGAAAGCATATTGCAAAACTGCACATAAACAAATTAGTGGCTACAGGCAGTGCTTGTTTGAAGCACAGTGGACTTGAGATACTGAATTTGCTTGCAAACTTCACCAGTATTCAAATAAACAAAGACGTTTTTCTGTGCCATAGAACATAAGTATCAGAAAGTTATGTTACCATTTTGTTATAAAAAGACAAACCTTAATTTTTGCAGCTGTGACATGCTACTGAGACTAAGGACATGGAAGAGTGCTGGGAGCACAGATGTCAGAATAAGGATTTGGTTGGCTGCAACCCTGTAACACACATCAAACAGGAATTTTAAGTGTGGTTTAGAGACCATCCTGTAGTGCAAATTGATACTTTCCCTACCACCAGCCATGGAAGTATCATGATGCCTTTCTCAGACATAGAGCAGCTGGAAACTTTGCTTCTTTCTCTTGAGAATCTGAGATCACAGAATCATAGAATTATAGAATGGTCTGGGTTTGAAGGAACCTTAAAGATTATCTAGTGCGAACCCTGCTTCCGTGGACAGGGATACCTTTCACTAGATCAGATTTCTCAGAGCTCCATCCAGCCTGACCTTGAACATTTTCAGGGATGGTTCATCCACAGCTTCTCTGGACGACCTGTTCCAGTGCCTCAATATCCTCAGAGTAAAATAGTTTTGCTTTCTTCCAAGCCTGGAGGGTACTTGATTTGCAGGAGCATTACATGTAGAGGAAAGTTTATAAATTGTTTACCACAGCCTGGGCTGCTCAGAGTTAACTCTGGACACAGACATGATGTACATACAAATATAATCAGTCCAAGGTAGACACCATGCATGGTATCTGGAATATTCGGTTTCTTGACCAAAAATAATATTGTGCTTAGCATGTGCTATTGAGTTCAGGTTCATTTTTTTAATTGTACACTCTTGTTTTCTGTTGTGACTACAATCTTAGATAGATGTTCTTAAAATATTTACTGACTTCTGGTCTCCCTGTGCAGTAAAGAAGTGTGAGCAGAGCATTGGGCACAGCATGACAGGGAAGCAGTGCACTTATGATTATGGAATAAGATATAGAAATTATTCACTTTGCACTGTATTTTGCAGTCCAGCATTGTATGATGTAAAACACTGCTTCCTTCAAGGTGCACTAGACATGCTCAAGATGCTTCAAAGTATATTTGTTATCCAAATATTCTAGGTGTTCCTGTATGACAGGCATAAAAATTTCATAGTGCTTTTCCTTAAGTATAGTGGTTTGACAATGCTGAAAGAGACTATGTTTAATGGTAATGCTGTAGCCTACAAGCTGTCTGTCTTGGTTTGAGGAGAAAAAAATCAAAAATGTTTACCCACAAGCGAGGGAGGGGACCTCCTCCACAATAATCACGCCACTCTTTATCAAATTTAGAAGAAGGAACTTTAATACAAGAAGGATAACTGTTCTTAACTGATA
>VWZD01001538.1:31112-51247 GCA_013396695.1 Sakesphorus luctuosus | reverse complement strand
GCAGGCCAGCAGGCAGAAGCGAGGAGCCGTTCCCACAAGCAGGCCAGCAGGCAGGCAGCCCAGCAGCCAGGAGTGAGGCACAGTCCGGGCAGGAGTCCGGGCAGGCAGCAGAAAACCCACAGCAAGGAGCCGTCCCGGCCGGAAGGCAACTGACTCCCCCCCGCGCCTCCCAAGCCCCCTTCCCCTCAGCCGTGTGTAGTCCCCAAAAACAAAAGAGACAACCTGCCCCCACCCAAGAAATCAGCAGTTAACGACTCTTTTTGTTAACTCCTAGCATGGGCAGTTAGTGGCAGGGGAGAGAATTTACATAAGAATCCCAAACTACAACACTGTCCTGGTAAGCCTGTTCAACCTGTGTCTGAATATTTGACAGGCAAGACATAACATACAGTGACTTCTTATTTACTATTAGTTTACACCTATTTGACATCTGTGAACGTTGCAAATAAGTGCTGCTGCTGTTAACCTGAAGGATGAGGTCAATTATATGCATATCTCCCCCAAATACTTGTCTTTGAAACATCTTCATAGTTGATTGGTGAATGATGAACAAATCATCAAACTGAATCTGACAGAGTAATACATCACTAGCCATGCTTACCATTTTTCTGTGTCAATATGATTTTAAAGAATATCAAATAGTGAGGGGAAAAAAGATAGCAATTTAGTTTATTCTATGGACAAGTATTCCTAACTACCCTAAGGACAAATCAAAGATAGAAATAACTTGATAGTTTTAATAATAAGTGGATACTGCATTTTGTGGACATATCAAACTTCATCCAGGAAGTGTTCCAAATTATTTAAGAGAAAACACAGTTGTTGGAACTTAACTCCTTGATTGATAAAGGAGGAACCTCTGAAGGGCTTCTTTGTGTGCATTAGTGGAACTGTAATTGAAACAATGAACAGATCAGAGCTTACTGAGACATTAACTACATCGCCTGTCCTGCATTATTGTTACTGCTCTTAAAGTTTTTAAATGTGGATGTTTTCTTCAAGAGGAACAGACATAGTTTTGTAAGAAGTCTTTTCTTCCCAGTCTGCTTACGAGTCTAAATGTTATCTAAGTGTAGACTCACACCTTTATCTAGGGAAAAACAAACCTCTGGAGGTATTGTTTCTACTCCTAAATTATGTATCTAAAATTAACTACTCTTCGAAGGTGTCATTTCTCATCACTTGCTTTAGAAGAAACCTAGGGTGATTAATGACTTATATTTATATGTCTTTTGAGATAAAACTTACAATTGGTATATTTTCATTTAAGATTAGTACACAAACATTCCCAAATAATGGCAGAAGTAATGACTCTATTTGTATTCTAGGAAATTGTCACTGAGATAAGAATGGACAGATGTGCCCTATTTTCTTTTAGACTGTGGTGTGAAAGAATATTTTCCTGTGATTAAGTTCTGATCTGTTTCTAAGTAAAAAGACTAACTATTAAGTTTTATGACAGATTCATCCATGACTAGATAGACCACCTTTTTTGTTTGGTTGGTTTTTTTCTTTACATTGTAAGTTCTCCTAAATATGTAGCAGAAACTTTGGCATTCTAATAATGAACATTTCTGATTTGAAAAGTTGTGATAGATTCTGTTGGTATGGACTGGGATTATCTACTATGGTGAAAAGGAGGGCTAAATTTTCTTCCTCAAATATTACAGATCCTGTATTTATGGTAGAAAAAGTTTTTGAAATGAATCACTATAATTAAATCAAGAAACCATACGCAGACTTCATTTTAACATTATATGCCATTAAGCTATTCCAGCTAGAAATCCAAAGTTATTTGTCCCTATTGAAAATCAAACCTAAATAAAGCAAATATGAAGACATTTAGCTGAAATACACATTTTTGGTATCTAGTTCACCTGTAATATGTAGGCTATCATATATAACCTTTATTATTTTAGAGATGCATTGCATATTAAAATGATTTTACACACACTTTCCCCTCCAAATTCAGTGTTTTTTCCTATCAGCTAGCTACGAGATTAGGCTCTGATTAGTTAGTGGGTTTCTTTGCATATGAATCCACACGGTACTTATTGAAATAATTTTGAATTCTTCCATTTTACTCCCAAATTACATTTCTTCAATGCTTCAAGTGTATTAATTTTATGAACTTCCCCCTATTCTCAAGACTTTTTGCTTATTTTATTGCAGAACCTACTTTTGTAGTTAAGCATCAAAGAACCAACACAATAAAAATACAAATGCTTAATAATCATAGCCTAGAGCTGTAAGTATTAATGAGATCATTCCTCTGAATGCTTCTGAATGCTTTGTGTTTCTTCCTTTTCCTTTCACTGTCAAATCTTATTGGAGTCAGAACTTCTCAAATCCTGGACTACAACCCTTTTTTAAACCGATCTAAAATTACATATTGCACTTTATGTTTCTAATCCTATTTTACAGTCTTATGCTTTTTATAGGAGCAAGTGATTGTGATTTAAAGTGCATTGGAATTCTGGTTGAAAGTTGTGACATAACATACAAGGAGATGAGAAGGGAATTCTTCAGGGCAGAAAGGACAGTCTTATCTGATGTAGATGAATCAGATACATAAATATTTAGTTTTTGTTTTTGTTTTTGTTTTTTTTTTCAATAGAAGCATATCACAATCATCACAATTTCACTGGAAGTCCTTCATTAAAAGCAGTCTTGTATGGCTTTTTATGTTTCAGCACTCTAGAGTTTGATAATTGTTAGCTTCCCATTACAACCAGAAGTAAACTATATCCAAAATAATTAAATCAAATTTTATTTACATTTACGAAATGGAAAGACAGGATTCCAAGTCAATTGACAGCATGCTTTGTGTACCATTAAAAGTAGCAAATCAAAGAAAACAGTTACAAATTCTGTACTGGTAATGATATTGTCTTTTGATATGCCTTTTCAGTTTAGATGCATAGGTCTTCTGGGAAAGAACTGTTTATTTCTGCATATTGATATAATATCTAACTCAAAGTATATTCTAAGGTGGTTCTTTTAATAAAAATAGTAAACTATTGTCTGAAAACCTGTTTTGAAGCCAAATTTTGGATTAGTAATTTTTCATTATTATGTCCTAGACTAACCTTGATTTTGGAAATATCTGGGATAGTCTTTTAATAGATTGAGAAAGGTAAGGTCTCTACCTCGAATTTGAGCATCTGCAGTTACACAAAGTCCTGTGTGGGTCATAGATTGTTTCTTCTTCTATTGTCAGATGAATATTAAATATTTTGCCAGCTGAATATTACTTTTAGTCATACAGAGGCTTCATCAAAAGAAGCATCCATGCTTTTAAATATGAGCACTCCCTGATATGTCTTAGAAATGCAGTAAAATAGTATTTTGCCTCCATTATTGTCCTGAATCAACCCTTAGAACTGAATGCATATTTCTGATATTTTTTGAATTCTTTCTATCAGCTCAGAATACATATCTCACCACTCACTCCCTCAAGATCAGTGACACAGGGCCATTTTAACGTTCAGTTTTCTGAGAAAAAGTGAAGCTGCTAGACACTACTGAGTGGGAGGGATTCTGATGCTGGTGTTTTCCAATGTTTTCAATGTTTTGCTAGAGTTAGAAGCTCAATTTGCTTAGATAGGCCACAGGCAACAGTTAGGGTTTATGCAGATACAGTTCCACTTTTTTTTTTTTGTAGCATATTGTCATACTCAGCCCTCTACCCTTTCTAATACTAAGAAACTTGAAATCCTCATATAATTTTTTTTAATGGTACAGAGTAGAGGTAAATTTTGAGTCTGCTTCTTTTCTAGGTTCCCACAAACAGATGTCCTTTATGCTTTGTTACTTTCTTTCTGGAAACTGTACTGATGCAACAAATTAGCACTGTGTTGCATGTTAGCATTGGCATCACTTAAGAGTGATGTAGTGTGCCATATATACCATGTGCATTGATCCAGGACATCAGGTAGCATTACACTTAAAAAAAATGGTTCATACTCTGTAGAAGGGAACATGGCAAAGGCTGCAGCAATGTGGAACGTTTGAAAGGACTAACATGAACTAAACAGGATTATAAGAACATATGTTGGCAATCAAGAGGACAGGGAAAAGGCAGGGAGGTAATTTTTGTCCCTGCCTGCAAAATTTATGAATTCCTGTTCAAAACCAAATGAAATTAAGTTTCTGGTTAATTTTGGTAATTTGCCTTTATAGTGGAAAAAATCCCTAAAATTATGCTCCTACAAGGTCAAAATTTGTGATGAAGTGGCTAAGGACTGGTATGAGATTATATCCCTGGTCATTTTACCCAGTGAAAAGGTTACATCTCATTATCCTACATGTCATATTCATGCCCTGCTTATTCTCTTCATCCCTTATTTCAAGATTAAGTCTTAAGTCTCTCCTGAATTCAAGAGACTAGTCTAAAGAATAAAATTTGTTGCTGATCAGGTTTGTGAGTAAAAAGCATTTGAATTCTGACAAAACTGTATTTCTGTAATGAAGAACATTGTGTTGAAAATTCTCTATCACATAAAGTCATTACTTCAGAGGTACATGTCATCGAAGAATTCTGTATTGAAGGAATTAAACAAATTAAACTATATATTAACATCATGCTCTAAGCTACTACGCTAACCTCAGAGTTCCACGTACATTCACTTTCTGAGAACCCAAGTCTGAGATTCAAAGGAGCTGAATATTCACACTTTATAAGGTAAAAAAATCAAAACTACATTATCTCTGAATGGTTTACATCAAGAGAGTTTGCAAAGTATCCGTATTTTAAGGGATACTTGAACTGTCTGGTTCTAATTGCTTGCACTTTGTAACATTTTACCTTCCTATCTGCAGTACCATTTCTTCCTTCTGTATGAAAATATAAAATTATTACATATTCTGAGTTGAAAGGGACGCACTAAGATCCTCAAAGTCCAACTGCAGGATAGCCCTGCACAGGATAGCCCTGCACAGGATAGCCCCAAGAATCACACCATGTGTCCGAGAGTATTGTCCAGGTGCTTCTTGAACTCAGACAGGCTTGGTGCTGTGACCACTTCCCTGGAGGGCCTGTTCAGTGCCCGACCACCCTGTGGGAGAAGAACCTTTTTTTAACACCCAACCTAAACCTCCCCTGCCACAGCCTCATGCTGTTCCTGTAGGTCCTGTCACTGGTCACCAGAGGTAAGAAATCAGTGCCTGCATCTCCGTTTAGTTCCATGAGGAAGCTGTAAGTCTGCTATGAGATTTCCTTTCAGTCTTCTCTTCTCCAAGTTGGACAGCAGGTCCTCGTATGGCTTCCCCTCAAGGTCCTTCATCATCTTCATAATGCTCCTTTAGTTCTTGGGGTTTTTTTTGGTGTTTTGTTTTGTTTGGGTTTTTTGTTTGTTTGTTGGTGGTTTTTTTTAATTATACAATGTGTATAATGTATATAATGTGCAACTGGGCAAAATCTCTAAGGTTTAGTTAAATGATGAAATCTTGGGAAACTCTCATGTATTTCATTATTGTTCTCCAGAACCTAAAGGCAATGTAAAACTAAAAAAAAATTTGGTCATGTGTAGCCTTGTAAATAATTTAAAGTGTGCATTTAAATGGTGGGCATAACAGTTAACACTTTGATTGAAAACATTCTTATGAAGGAACCAGCTAGACCACACCTTAATACTAAATTTCCTAGGTTTGGTCATCTCAGTGCCATCTAAGAATTAAAAGAGAAGAATCTGCACCTTGGCTTTAATACCCAAATGATCTCAACCATTTGGTACATGTGCACCTTCTGAAATGATATTTGTTATTTAATACAAAAAATAAAATGTTTTCAGGTTGGGCTTTTTATATACAAAGAAATACATTCTCACTAATACTGAACAGTCTTCTAGGAAGTAAAAATATTTTTTTGAATCACTGATAGAACATTTATGGAATTCCTTATGATGGTAATGCATTTATAAAGAATTTTCTTAAAACATGCATATATGAATAAAAAAACCACAGGGAGTAGCACATAAAGAACTGCAAAATCATATTTGGTGTTCAACTATTAGTAGAAGAGGAATTCATTTTCTAGGATGATCATTGCAGAGGTCATGCATGACAATCCAATTACAACTTTACATTTACGTTCTTTCTTTTAGGTTGTACACTGTAAGTCAAAAATGCTAAATATTTATATAAACTAATTGAAAGTAAATTCATTTCTGGAGACTATGAAAACAAAGACAGACTTTGTCTTTCATAGGGAATTTAACAACAGAAGCTGTAACTTACATGAAAATAGTAATTTCCTTCAATAATTCCCGTAATATCTATGAGCACTCGAGCCATCAGAAATTAGAGATGTTAAACCTAAATCATTGCTTTTGTTTTGCAATACAAATTCAGTTCTGGTCACATTTTAAATGGCATATAGTATTTCGTCCAAACTGTATTAGATAAAGTCATGGACTATTACACTGTTGTCATTCAGCTCATTTTGATGAAAAAGCAATTACTTACGGCAGATTAATGCAAAAACTGGCCATAATCACAGTAGGTTAGGTTGAGAGTTTATTAGAAAAACACAAGCCATTTAAATTAACCCAAATGACCAGCATGTCAGTTCAAAAGAAACATGTGCTTTAATTTGTTAAACTGTAACCTTTGCTATATTAGAAAAATACTTTGACACAAACACTTTACAAATGTCAGCAGAAAATCCATACTCCATTTCTTCACATTGGTTTTGTGACACAGTGTTTGCTGATATTCGTCAAGGGATAAGTTACGATTGATTTCCTTCCACCCTTACTCTTTTCTCTTGTATTATGGGGAATTAAAGGGCAAAAATTACCTGTTTTTTTCAGACAATTCATATGGATATGCTACAGTAGGTAAACTTAACTGCTGCTTGGAACTTAAAGGTCAACAGAATCTCTCTCAAAAAAGACCAAAAAACAAACAAAAAACACTTTCAGTTAGAGAAGGCCACAACATCTTCAGACTGAGGAGCAGAAGTAATGCAGAAAACAAACCCACCAAACCAGAATTGCTGAAAATAGCTTGATTTAAAGAATCAGTACTATTTCTTGCTTTAGGATAAAATCTCTTCATTTTCCTAACTCTGTTTCCATCTGTGCCTCTCAAAAAACTTTGCCAACATAAGATTAAATTGTCTTTATACCCTGGAGGTTTGCTGCCCTGTTGAAATAATATTGCCTTTTTGGTTAATGCGTTTTGAATTGGATGGAAAGGTGTTACAAAGACACTTCATAAATACCATTAAAACCAAATGCTATGAAAGACTCAAGCATATGAGTTGCTTCATTTCCATGTCTATGGTTTCAAATATCTAACCACAAGCTGTTAGTATACCTGACAAATAAATATGCATATGTTGCAACACAGACTTGAGGTAGGGTAACTGAGGTTTTTGTTAATAGGTCCGTTGGGGCAGATTAGAGTGAAATGACACTGAATGGCCACATATGTGGCATGTTTATTTTAGAACAATTTGGTTGCAATGGAAAGGAAGTATGTAGATGTTTTAGTTATTATCTATAGAAATATAGCAATATAAAAGTATAAAAATACCACTTAGGAAAATATGTAAGGAAAAGAAAGAAAGAGAAATAAAGGACAAGAATTCACAGTGGAGAGGAAAGATACCACCCATAAATCCAGCTATGAGACTTAATTGTTGCAATATAGATGTCTGTTGGTCAAAGTGATGGTCACAGTCTTTGTCTGTCAGTGGTGAGGGAAACCCACAAAACAAAAAGTTCAGTGGATTCAACTCATTCAGGTTCAGGTGGAAATGCCCAGATGCCTCCCCTGGGGAGGGCAGAGTTTTACACTGGGTGATGCAACACTGTGGATCACATGCAGTTCTCTGGTTGAAGGACTCAGAAATGAGTTTGTGAGCATTTGGGGGGGGTTGATGGTTTAGGACCTCTTCTAAGACATGACAGCTGTTTCTCATGCCAGTGTAGTTGAGCCGGTTATGCCTTACCAGAAGGGAAGAACACCTTCAGGCCCACATGTGAGTGTACCAATGCCTGCCCTGGTAACAGTGGGAGTGGGGAGGAGTTTTACACCTGAACCTCGTTGGGAGGGACAACACTGACATGACTGTGCTGTTTCAGAAATATTTTTCTTGGAGAAAGCTTGTAAGAAGAATTAAATATTTTTGTTGAAACAAATCAAGCAACCACAATGAAGAAAATTACTGTCTTTCACAGCATAACAGATAAAAACCAACAAAGCTGTTCATTTCATGTGAATGTGGGTCTTACATATTTCCTTCTTTATAGTCATTTGGTCACAATGAAGCAATGTAGTCAAAATGAATACTCAGAGAATGAACCTCAACACAGGCCTTCCCAGACTTAGCAAAGTCTCATTGATTCAAATGGAATTATACATTATTACTACAGGAGAATTTCTGGAATGCTTGTATAGAGATTCTGTCTCAAGGATATTTTTCTTTCCTCTATTGACAAAAATGGACATTACCTGTATTTTGAGCAATAGATGAGATAGATGCAGAAGCAAACCTTTGATCCAAACATAAAAGGAATATAAGTGTATTGAGAAAAAAAATGAACTAACAAAATAATGATGTTTGTATATCTAAAATAACTAACGAGAATGCAGAGGAAGATAATTTAGAAGATAGTTATGCTGAGACATGTTATGTTCTGCAACATTTGAGGGGAAAGGGGGGTAATGATTATTTGTTTCTAAAAATTGCCAGAAATTAGTATCACAGATTCTGCAGTAGTCCTTCCTGACATATGAACCTCATGGTACTACATATGTCCCTTACTGATTGTAGAGAAAGGCGTCATAGACTTGCATTTTTTTAATGAGATTTAACAAAAGATTTGACTGTGTTGAACATGGACCACAATTAGGAAACAAAAGACTTTTTTCCTGCTGATGTACACATTAAATAATGTTACCTCTAAAGCCACCCGTGATGGGATAAACCAAAGGGATTCCCACTTCTTGCATGGAATATTTTTTCTGTGCAGGATTAAAAGGAAGAAAATATAATGTAAGTGTTCCAGATTGTAAAGAGTTTAGAGACAGTACACTGGTTCAGGTGACTATTGCACAGTTGAATTCACCTGGTTTCAGTTCTAGAAAATGAGACCCATTACTTTTCAAAACCATAAAGATAACACAGTCTTACTTGAGATGTCATTCTGCACTTTGGCTCTCAGTGCCATTATTCTCAACGCAAAATGACAAGGAACTCAACAAAATGAAGAAATTCTCACATTAAAAAAAAAAAGAAAAAGAGAAAAAAAAGAAAATTTTTCTTTCCTTGTAATAGAAAGTGACATAAGAAGTTCCTGTGCTCTTTTCAAGAGGGCAGTAGACCTTTGTAAAAAGTTTTTTTTGGTTGAAAGACCAAGCAGCTTAAGTATTTATTTCCCATATTACCATATTGCTTAATAGATGTCAGTGATGTGATACTTGAACCTTTTTGATTAAGCTCCTGTTGAACTTTAGACTGCAATAATCAACAGTCTGTACAATTAAAATTTTAGATTATTTAAGAAGTCTTCAGAAGCACAGACATTATCATATGAGATGATTATTGTCGTTGTTATGAAAGAGTCTGCTAAATCCAGTGGGAATGTTCATCAGCATCCTGTAATCAGCAGCTACAGAGAATGCTTAATTACAGTTATTTAGGTGACACATTGATGCAGTAGTAGTGGTGTTGAAAGCAGAAAAGTTCCATGAATTAGCGCTTGTAGCCATGTGAGAGGATATTAAAAGGCATCAATATCAATGTAGAATGTTGATTATGTGGATGTTTATACTAACTTGTCTTACCATTAAACTACAGTGCACAGCATAAAAGACCATTTGGTTTACATTTTTTCCTATCTCTGATACGTATTCAAATCAAGTACAAATATAATTCTTTTAATGCTATGGTTGCTTTTTAATGTAATTTTCTGACTGGACTAGGAGTCAAAACTGGACTGTAAGAAATTATGAATGCACATTTTTGTATATTCATGAATGCTATACAGTTAAATTCATATAGCTTAGTAAGAATCATTGGGTTTTTTTACTACTTAAGTCCTTCTGGACTCGCAATATTTTAAGAATTAGGCTGATAAGATAGTACTAAGTTTTGCTTTGACTTAATTCTTATAACTTACATATTGCATCCATAAATGAAAAAAATATATATTCCACTTTTCATATAACAAAAATATATTTTCTAGTCTGATAAATACCAGTCTTTTACTATCAAATTTGCAGTCCATGTGAAACCAGTGTTAAATGCACACAGTGTAAGAATTTTTTTATATTTTGATGTACTTTTCACTATTCCATTTCACTATTTAAATTTTTATAAAGTATATCTTCAATTTTATATGACCTGTAAATATAGATAAAAAGGAACTGGAAACTAAATCAGAAATTTCTTGACAGTCATAAATATTAGTACTATTTATTCATTGGCATTATTTTATGTTCACACTATGTGGCATTTTGCAAGAATTCAAAAAATTCTTGACTCTAAAGTAAGTTGAAATGCTATAAATGCCATGACCCTCTAATGCTTTCCTTTACACTGAATGAAGTGTAGATACTTTCTGAGAGAGTTACTGAAATGTTAAGCTTTTTCTGGAATGTTTCTTTAAAGCAAAAAGGTTTCCATTTCATGCAAAGGAAATTACGTTTTTCTACATTTACATATTCAACTCAGTCTCTAGGAGGATTTTTTTTCTCTCCTATTATATGATTAACTTTACAAAGGTCTTAATCTGCCATCTGCATGCAGACTGTCTGAGCATCTGAAACTGAGAATACAAAGCGACATTTTCTCAAAAGGTACTAATTGCATGCAACATGTTGCAGGAGAAACATGGAAAGTTTCAACCTCTCCCTGCCATTTTGAGTATCTATCTATTTAGGAACTATAATTAGAAAAAGTACATGAGTAGTTTAATAATTTTGACTAATCAGAACCTTTAGCCCTAGTCTTTAACACTAGGCCTTTTTTTTTAATTGAAATACAAATATATATAGTAGTTTATTGGTTTTATATTGCAGTTCAAATTAAAATTTGTCTTATCTAAAATTGTAATTAAATTGTTTCTTCATATGGAAGCCATTTGTACATAAGAGAATGAGAAAGAGGGACAGAGTAGAGGATTCCTTTCTTTGTTGTATGTGTTCATTCCTTATGTTGAGAAAAGGACCAGTTAAAAAATCTTTAGGACAAAGATGGAACAATGAATGTACAGTCCATGTGTGTATTGATAGCTATGATTTGTTTCTCTGTCTGTTCCAACTGAGAGATAAAGCTGCTCCATACATCACAGAATCACATAATTACAGAATGGCTGAGATTGGAAGGGTCATCTGGAGGCCAGCTTGTCCAAACCATAATACCTTTTCATAGAGCCTGTTACCTAGGATCTTGTCTAGGTGGCTTTTGAATAACTCCAAAGATGAGAATCCATAACACCTCTGAACAACCTGTGCTAGTGTTCAGTCTCCTTCACAGCAAAAAGAAATGTTTCTTGGTGTTCAGAGGAAACTTCTAGTATTCAATTTGTGCTCTTTGCCTTTTGTTCTACCACTGGGTACCAATGAAAAGATCCTGGCTCTGTCCTCTTTGCACACTCCCCTCAGACGTGTATTCATTGATGATATCGCTCATGAGCCTTCTCTTCAGTCTGAACACCCTCAATACTTGGAGTCTTTCCTCACAGGAAAGATGCTCCAGTCCCTTAATCATCTTTATGCTTCTTCACTTCATTATCTCTAGGATGTCTGAGTCTATTTTGTGCTGAGGAGCCCAGAACTAGTTCCCTTATTTCAAGTGCCTCAGCAATAGAAGAGAAAGGGTTGACCTGCTGGCAATACTTCTAATGCAGCCCAGGACAGCATTAGGTTTCTTAGCTGCAAGGACACATTGGTAGCTCATGTTCCACTTGGTATCTATCAGGACTCCCTGAGTTCTTTTCTGCCAAGCAGCTTTCAAGTTAGGTAGCCTCCAACATGTATTGGTTCCTAGTGTTTTTCCTCCCAGATAAAGAACTATTTTACTTTTCTTTGTGACTTTCATGAACCTCCTTCCTGTCTGCCAATTTTTCCAGCCTTTTGAGGGCCCTCTGCATGCTAACACAACCTTAGGACAAATCAGTCACTTCTCACAGTTTTGGATCATTAGCAAATTTACTGAGGGTACACTCTGTCCTTCCAATCCCACCATTAATGGAGATCTTAAACAGGATTTCACTTGCTATTGACCCCTGGGTACACCACTAGTCACTGACTTACAACTAGACTTTGTGCCGCTGACCACCACCCATTTCGTTGATTTTGTAATCCCTTTTTGTGACATCACCCATGCTCTTTTCTCAGGGACCCTGTCTATCATTTGCTCATAGGACTGCTGGTTAGTCTGTCTCTTTTCCATCATTCTTAGTTTAAATCCCTGCTCTCAGCTGTACACTTGGTGAAAATACCTATTCCACCCTTTGCAAGGAGGATCTCATCTCTCTCAAACAGACACTGATTTTCAAACAGGTCCTAGAATCCAAAACCTGGTGGACAAGAGCAGTTCTTCAGCCAATTATTGACTTGTCCTATTAATGCTCTTTTCACATCCTTTATTGTCAATGTCAGGATTGAGGAAAACACCATCTGAGCTTTCAGGCCTTTGATTACTGGTCCCAGAGCTCTGTAGTCCCTATTGGTATTGTCCAGTTTTTCTGTGGCAGTATCATTTGTACTTACATGGAATAGGAGAAGTGCGTAATAACCAAAGGAATGGCCCCAAGCAAGCAACAAACCTTCAGATATTTGTTTGGGTTGAGAAATGGGTGCCACTGGCCCCTGCAGCAGGGAGTCAAACATCTGTTTCCTTCAAATTTGAAAGTAGCAAATCCTTTTGGTGATACATGAGTAAATAGATCGTTTAGTTCAGAATTTTGCTTGTGCATAAAAAAGTAAATAAAAAATATAAAAATACATTAAAAAATTTTAAACTGTCTTAAAAATTACCTTTATGTCCTATTATTCCACTTTCCGTGTGTGTTATGACTCTTTTTAGNAAGCTTCTCCCCCACGACAAGGGGCTGTCCCCGGAGAAGATACAGGGAATACAATAAGCATATATGACCAAATATTCTAAATCTTTTTCTCTCTATCGTCTCTCTGACTATTGGATCAGTGCTACTGAAGGCCCAGACCAGAAGAACAATGTTTTGAGGAGACCCTGTTTAAATCTATGTAATAAGGGAATAAAAGCACTATGAAGAGGCTGAAACTTTCTCCTTATGTGGCATGTTTATTTTTGAGACAGACAGTATGAGTTTGTTGCCAGGTAGGTTAAAGGTTCAGTACACTGTCAAGAAGTGTGAACCATTGTTCATTTTTGCACTTGGGATGGAGGTTTAAAATCACAGTTCTGATTTTGCACCTGGTTATGGAACATCCTTCTTGCAGAATATATCAATAGAAAGGGAGTCTGACAATATAACTGACTGGTCAGGGGAAAAAGCCCTTCGCTCCAGTTATTGGTTGACTTTTTGTTTTCTTTCAGTTTTGTATCTCAGTTTACAGATCCTGCAAGAAGGAGGAAACAGATTCTCTCAGAACTGCCATAAATAGTAGGGAAGGCAAGATCTTTTCATTAATTTTAGAAGGTGCGCAACTCTCAGATGGAAAAGCAACCAAGTTGCAATGAAGTTTTAGGCCTTGTAGAGTACCTTGTATTTCTAGACCACCTCCCATCCAGGAAACTTCCATTCAGACCAGAGAAAACAGTGAGTTCCAGGAAAATCAGACAACACTGTAGATCTTTTGGATTCCATTCTCATCTGGAAATATCTAAATATCAGTGCGGTTTTCAAGTAGATTTTTGAAGCCTAATGCTGTTAAAAAGTAGATCACATGAGTACAGAAAACCCAGCTATGTTATAATTACACTGCAGGAAGCTATGTTAGTAATGTAGGTCCTTTAGGGAATATTTGTTTTATAGTAATCTATTTTTTTCCCCATCTTTATGCTTTTATTGCACAGTGGAGATATAACAGGTTGTTTCACTTTATGGTTATTTTCAATGATTATGTAATTATAATTTTATAAATGCAGGACCAATTGAAACCATTCAAGCATTTACGCTGAATGATATTTTTTATTATAAGACATCCAGAAAGCATATGAAAACTTAAAGAATTGAGAGCCTACGACTTCCTTTGGCAGTCTTGTGCAATGGCTAACTGGAAATTTTATGCTCTACTTTCTGTCTTCACCACTGATGAATGTTTGCCTGGAGACTTTTCAGCCCTCTTTCTAGCAGTTTCCAAATGACTTTGCTGTTTAGTATATTTCTGCAAACTTTCTTCAAGTAAATGACAGATAATGTAATCATAATTTTAAATTGGCTCTCTGAGACTTCTCACCATCACTTTTGTCATCCTTCTCTACCAGTATTTACCTGGGTCTGAAAATGTAAAAAGCAAAACCTAAAATGATCAGTGAAGAATAAATAAGAGATAGTGATCTGTCAGGCACATTTTTAAGGGGAAGCATCACTAGTATAGAGCATAATTAAAATATAATGGACTCCAGATGTTACACAATCAAAATGTGTTTACTTTCAAAGCAGAAGACAATGAGACTGAAGAAGAATACAATTAAAATGTCCTATTTCTTCTTTGTAAAACTGCTTTGGTATATGTAATCAACTTGTTGAAGGATGTTAGTCATGGTTGTTCCTTCTATCACTATTGACTCAGTATGTTCAGAGTGATTTGTATATCAAATCCATTGTGTACCTAACCAAATGAAATATGTGCTCATATGTAAACTACAGGTTGATACTTGATTATGATTTTTAGTAAGCTAATGTCTATGATGTGCTAAATTCACATTATTCAGTAATGAGGCTGGATATTTAACTCTGTATAAAGGCACAGGTATTCACTCAAATTCTTCAAAAGGAGGCTATCTTTTTAGATTTATATTTGTATTTAGGTTCAGACCTATTGCTTCTTCTCCAGAGTCATGAATAATGATTGTTGTCAAACCATAGAAATTGTTGCCATAGGTCTGATTAGATATTTCATAGGGTAATCAAATGTTCTGAGATGGCACTATGTTCATAATTTACTAGAGATTCCCCTGTATATACACATTGCAGACATACAGCTATTTGGTATTTGTTTTAGAATTCCTTCTCTGTGGCTATGATCCAGTAGAGAAAAAAAAAAAAAGAAATGTATGCACACAAAAGCTGTGGAACTCCTGTGGAACTGCAGTAGCACTATCTACATAGAACTAACAAGCTTAATCAAGCTGAATAAAATGTTAAATATAAATTAATTTTTATAATAGTTTATTCTATTTTTATTCTGCTTTGCAGATATGATCATGATGACTCAGTGCTTGCAATGGTGTTTGTTCTATTACCATTTCTTTTTGTTCCTTTTCATTCTATTTTCCAGCCCAAGGGAAACTTACATGTCTGTCAAACAAGAGGCAGAATTTGATGCTCATCTTATTACTCTGAAGAGCAAGTTTTTAAGGGAGAAACAGCAAACAAAATACCACAAATCCTATGCTGTATGGCTCCTGAGCTTCAGCTGAACATACAGTCACTAGCACATTTCCACCCCCAAGCTCTTTGACTAGCTCTCTAAGGATATCATTAAAAGTATACTGTATGCTCTGTATGGAAAAGCGAAAAAGCATAAGATGTAGTCTGCAGTGGGCTGTATGCCTTATTTATATAATAAACCAAGTTCAATGATATGTGATGTGCCATGGGCTTGGGAGAAAGCATCTACAGTCACACAAATAATAAAAGTAATTTAGAAAGCCAGTGTTTTCAGAATAGATGGAAAGTAGGTGACAACACTTTCTAACAGTTATCTGTACAATGCAGGCTATTAAAAGTTTTCAGGAAACTTTTACTTTTTTCATCAAGAAATATTCTGTAGAAGGTAATGGCTAAGTCACAGCTACAGTCAAGGGGCAGGACTAATAACTGATGGCAAAGCAACAAGTATTCCACAAGGAACTTATAAGCATACAAGTGTCAAAAGCATTTTAGAGAGCAATAGTTTGGTCCTTTCAGATAATACAGGATTATATTAGAATTACAAGTTACAAAAAGAATGTCTGTTCCCATTTATTAGATTAAATTTTAAAAGAATTGTGGTAATAAAGTAAGCTATTTTTCCCCAAGGTGAGGCTGTTTTGCCCATGATGAGTGGGTAACTGGTGAGTGATCTTTCCCTGTCATTATCTTAACCCATAAGCCTTTTGTCATATTTTCTCTCCCATGCGCAGCTGGGGAGGGCAGTGATGAAGCAGCTTGGGAGGGCACTTGATGTCCAGCCAGGGTCAATCCACTACAATAACTAATTTCTCATCCTTCACAGAGTCTTTAAAACTATAGAGATCTTTTCATACTGTTACGTGGGCCCGTCAAGTGCATATACATTTGATTTTGAGCATGAAATGTGCTCACGAGTTGGAACATCTGATTTTATAGATCAGTGTTAGAGTGAGCTTTTCGTGACAAGCTATTAATCTCTGAAAGACTTTCTCCAAATGCAGAGAGATACTTTCAGCGATAATTGTTACCCTGGGTTCAAAATCTTAGACAACAAATAGGATGTTGTCAGAAATTTAACAGATTTTCACAAAATCATAGGATATGCTGTGTTGGAACGGACCCACAACAATCACCAATTTCAACTCCAGGCCTTGCACAGGACCATGCCTAAGAGTCAGACCATGTGTCTGAGAGCATTGTCCAAATGCTTCTTGAACTCTGTCAGGCTTGGTGCTGTGACTACTTTCCTGGGGAGCCTCTTCCAGTGTCCAGTCACGCTCTGGGGGAAGAACCTTTTTCTAATTTCCAACTTAATCTCCCCTGACACATTTTGATTCTTTCCACAAGCTGCAGTAAAGGTCCTGGATTAGTGTTATAACCCAGTCCAGAATCTTTCAGCTTTATTGGGTACTCACTTCAATTTCAGGTTTCAAGACCTTTTGGCCACACAAAACCTCATGAAGTTATTGTTTTTTTGATACCTTGAGTTCCTGTCCAGAGAAAATCTACACATTTTTCTCTAGGAATTTCTCAATTTGCTGAGAAATTAGGCGTTTGGCAAAAAAAGAGATGTACAAAAATAACATGTAATGTTACAAAAGCGTTAAAACAGATTAGCAGGACTATCAAGCATCACCATAGTAAGGAACTTTTGTTACACCCAGCAAACACAAAATCCATGCCTCTTTTTTGTTGCCATGAGTGCCGCTTTGGCATCAATGTGAGGCACCCACAACTTTCAGAAAATAAGTCTTTAAATTACCCACAAGAGGAAGAAAAGAATAAGGGAAGAGAGATTAAGAGAATGAAGAATAAAGGCAGAAAAAGAGAGGAGAGAAAAAAGTAGTTAGCACTCAGAAGGTCACATGTTGACAGCTTCAGGAAAGCAGCCCAGAGGCCAATGGTCACCATGTGTGTGCCTGTTCATGGACTCTGGCTATTGTGGCTGCCCCCAGGCAGGGTCTTTGGATCTATGACCACTCCCTTTCCACTTGGCCACACTGATGGTGCCGCAGCCAGGGCTGTGGTGTGGGCAGGTTTCCAGGCAGACCTCACTGACTGACAGGTGCCCCACAGCCTTCATGCCATGGGGGCTGATTCTGGTGGCTGTCCCGTCTGACCGTGTGGACACCATGCTGAGGGCCTGGACCCCTCTCCTCACACACACACACAGACACACAAAATGGTTGATTTGACCCATCAGTCAGTGGGACATAAATCTGGTCTCTGACAATTAGGTGTAAGGTTGGACTACTTAAATTAAAAGTGTTAGTATTTATACTTCCCATGCTCAATAGGACATTGTAGAAGAGAAGGCTCAAGGAGCACCTTATTGTACCCTTCCAATACTAAAAGGGGGTTTATAAGAAAAATGAGGACAGACTTTTAATAAGGCCTGTAGTGATATAACAAGGGATAATGCCTTTAAAATGAAAGAGAGTAGATTCAGACTAGATATAAAGAGGAAATTTTTTTGTGATGAGTGTGGTGAAATAGGGGCTGAAATAAGTTGCCCAGAGAGCTGCTGGGTGTCCGATCCCTGGGAACAGTCATGATCAGGTTGGATAGGGCTCTGTTCCACCTGGTCTACTCAAAGATGTGATCACTACAGTGATTTTGGACTAGGTGTTTTAAAAGATCCTTTTCAGTCCAAACCATTCTATGATCCGAGTCTTTCACCTTCTGATATTTAACACAATCTTCAAACAGGAGAAATTCTAGGAAGAAAAGACTCATATTTGTAGGGTAACTAGATATTACTACTAATAACAGTTCAATATTGCCCTAAGTTGAGCTGGAAAAGTAATAAGAATTGAATCTGTATTTCAGCTGACTAATGATTAAGAATCTTCTAAGACAGTTGTTACTGATATGAAGACAGATATTCTATTGTTCATAAAAATAATGAAAACAAGAAATTGAAAATAATCTGATAAGGTTGTCAGATGCTCTAAATTCACAGGGTTGTTTTCATTGAACTGTTAAAAGAATCTATTGTGGCACTTACAATGCCAATGTATACCTATTATGGGGCTTGAAAAATCAGACTTACAGGTTAAATAATAATTCAGACCTTTCTATGTCATATAAGTATATAACATATACTTATATACTGAATAATAGCTCTGTTTCGAATTATCCACTTCCCAAATAAAATAGAATGCACCAAAATGACAAAATATCAAGTACAATTGAAAGTCTGAAATTTTACCTAAATTTTTTAGAGAAAGAGTATACAGACTTTCACTCAAAAAAGGTACACAATCTCAAAGATCACTACCAGACACATATTTTTAGAACATTCTGGTATAATTGTATTCCAGAATACATAGAATCTTGAACTGGAATTGGAAGTAAACCAAGGAATCAGAATAATTACATATAATACTGCTAGTCCATCTGAATCAGTCTCTTTAACATAAATTTGGCCTCACTGGAGCAAATGCTTGAATAGGAGTACCTTTTTTGTTGTTTACTGTGAGAAAGACATCAGGTGTATCCTGCAACAATGTAGTTAACTTTGATCATTAATTTAGATGGAAGGTCTGCAGTAGACTTTTTAAAATTGCTAAATATATTGTAGTTTTCCCTGTGACAGAGAACTACACTGTACATTCTTTATAGCTACAGCAAACACTTTTGTTTCATTCCTGTAAATGGTAGTTTTTTCATATATGGAAGAATGAAAAAAAAAAAAACTTAGTTGAATTACAGAGTAAAATTGGAGCTGATATAGTTGGAATGAAATTGTACAGAGCAGTGTCAGCACTGTATATTACCTAATTAACTGAACTGCATGATTAAAACTCAATTGAAATACTGCTTGATTTTAAAATTTGAGAAAGGGATATACTTATTTACATAATGTTTTACAGAAAGATGGCCATGTATTACCAGTAATGTTCACTTGTTACTTTTATAACTTTAATTCCAATAATATATGATCTTTAAAATTGCAAGAAAAGAAATTGTAAACATTAAATGATAAACTATAATTCTACAAGGCATTCATTAATACGTAATTAAAAAGTTAAGACTTAAAGAATGTTTAACATTTTTGGTAACTAAAGAACAAAGTATAATATTAATTGTTGTTTCAGACAAGGTTTGTAATTTTTATACTATTTTAAGGGGAAGTTTTCTCTTTAATTGGATGCTCAGTTCTATAATATAGCACTAGCTTAAAAACGATAATTTAAACTTGGCATTTTCATTTAAATTACAAATTAATACAATTCAGAAGATGTATTTAATCAAGGTTGTTTTTCAAATCTGCTTAAAATCATATCAGAGAACAATATTGTTCTTTCTTTTCCATGGGAGAAAAGTTGTGACAGTGAATTAAGAATACTGTTTATTTTCATGTTTATAAAAAGGGGCATTTATTCTGATTTCATCCTGGATTTCCATTGAGAATGTTTTCATTACTTTTTAACCTTCATTTACTTCAGAGTGAATTAGAGCAATACAGGAGCAGAAACATTGCATTTGTTTAAATCAGAGTGGGGCATATTTATTTCCATTAGTTTTCACAGTTTAAAAGGGATAAATGTATAAACAGTTTCAAGCACACTAAAT
>VWZD01001538.1:341-30986 GCA_013396695.1 Sakesphorus luctuosus | reverse complement strand
TGTAATAGTATAAATAAAAAATAATTATAATAATTATATATATACATACACACACACATATATTAATTGTCAATTATGGCTTCTTTTTGTAACCCTGTATCTTAGAATATGATAATAGAAAGCTTATGCCTAGAATTGCACTTTTATTTATAATATCATTTTCTGGTTATACAAAAAAATATGGTGCTCAAAATTTTGCCTGAAAAGTAAAAACCTGATATGTTTTAAATATCCTGGGCAAAGTATGATCCAGGCCAATTATACAGCAGATATCCCCTGAGGTAATGCATCTGGGATATACAAAGTGCACTGTGCAGGTACACATTCTCTGTGCAACATGTGTCCTGTAAGTATGATACATGTACACCATTTGCACACATACTTCACAGAGGGAAATCCTATGAAAAGTTATGCCACGCTGCGAATGATTTAATGAGTGTTAGAACTCATCAGCTACTGAGAGCTCTTTTTAGTAATTAAAATCACAATAAAGTTGACTTGTCCTAACTCAGATGTCATCAAGAAAGCCCAGATTACCTTGATTTTTCCAAGAGTTCTTTTGTCCAGTTTATTACTTGCTGTCTGTGCCTGATGAAATATTTTGGCAACTGTGATGGAGGAGACAGCAGCGTGGAAGTCTTCCCTGCCATTTGCAATGACGTATAGTCTTCATTATATATCACTTTTCTAACTTTACCTCTTAAATTCCCTTTCTTGCCCCTGATTTTCAATCGACTATTTTATGACACTTTATGGTGTTTCTCTTTGTCTTGGGTTGAGCTGGCAAAATGCCAACTGCCCAAGTACAGAGAAAAAGAGTCCTCCTCCCCCCAACCAGCCAAAGGGAGAAAGAAGAGGGAGAGGGGAAAAAAAAACTCTAAAGCCAGGTTTCTTCTGAAACTAACTACATGTATTTATACAGACAAGAGAAAATTAAAAGAAAACTACAATATAGCACACACAAGCTATATTTATAACTTCCCACTCCCCAATAAGCACAGATTTTACCATTCTGTCTACAAATCATTCTAAAAAAAAAAAAAAGTCGATTCCCCAAAGACAAACTTAAGCAAAGAGAAGAACTAAGAACAAACATTCTACTTCCCTAAGATAACATGATGGTGAGCCGATGCTGTGGGCTTGGGCCTGTCCATCCCTCCTGGGACAGCACGGTGTCTGCTCTCTACCTTGGCCGAAGTGAAACTGAGCTAAGCCACTCCCACACACTGGATTTTACTCCTATTGAGATGATGTAAGATGGTATGAAATACAACATCATTGGCTAGAAGAGGTCAGCTGCTTGCTAGCTCAGCCTAGCTGAAGGCAGCTGACAATTTCAGGCCCAAATCTGAACTCCCAGGCCCAAACTTAGGCCCATCAGCCAAACCCATGACATTCTTCGAGCTTTATTTTGTTAGTAATTGGGTTTGAGCTCATTTTAGTGTTTCTGCTCATACTGGAGGCACAGGAGGAAATGCACCACTGCTTTGTGATACTGTGTTTAACATAGGATACTGCTACTTCAGTATGAAACCTGTTCAAACCTGAGAAATCCTACTGAGAACAACAACTGACATAGTCAGAATCTCAGTGTTTTAAGTTAGACAGTGGGAAGTGTCTGGTGCTTAAAAAGAGTATGAAATAACTTCAGAACTGGAAAATATGGGGTAACTGATTTTTGGTTTAGACCTTGTAATTTCTTAGTGACTTAAATCTGAAACAGGAGAGATGTTATTTTACATGTCTATTGCTTTCTGATCTTTGTAAAAGTGAGAGTTTCCTCTTAAGATATTTTTAATTTGTATTTTTGTCATCTCTTTTTTATGGTAGCTCATAGAAATTTGCTGTGGAAACTAAAAATGAAACGAGTCTTTCAGTCATTGTGAAAGTGTTTTAAGGAAATGGGAATCATAATTTAGTGAAAATTAAATGCATACATATCCAAATCTTGCTTATTATCTGGATTTTATTATACCCATTTATAAACCAGGAAACTGAAAGTTTTAAAATAAATTTTCTAACAATTACCAATTTAGTAGAAACATTTATTTTTTTGATTTTTTTTTTTCCTGGAAGAATACTTTTGTGGAGGTTTTTGTGAGTTTTTGTGAGGTTTCTTTTGTTGGTTTGTTTGTTTAGAGTGGATTTGTTTTTGTTAGCTATTCATTTCTGTTATTGACTAGGGCAATTAGAAACATGCAGAATTTTATATAGTGTATTTCAATATGAATGCCAAGCCTTACACAGTGATTTTAGTGACTAATGCAGAGATGCAATCCAAAATTTATTTCCAGCATTACAATAAATAAAAAAAAGAAAAAATATTTCCTAACATTTTCATTTTCATAGACAAGTTTCCAACTATCTTAGAATTAAATCTGAGCACGGCCTGGACGTACAAACCTGAAGAAAATTTGAATTAAAAATAAATGTATTTTTGTTCCTTCTGCTTTTGCATACAAGGTTATTCTGTTTAAACAAATACAATGAAAGATTTAACACAAAAACATGAAGTCAAAAATATCAGAACAGCCATTCACTTGAAAAATTTTGCATTCTGAAAATGTAATTGTATTTTTCTTTCCTGTTAAACTGTCTGATTGGCACAATATTAAGCTTCACTTTCTGATGAGAGGTGCTAACTTTTAAGTCTCCTTGTCTCTGTGTAGAAAGATTTCTGCATGATGGCTCATTTGCCATGAACCAGATAGCATCATCTTCTGAAATCAGCGGAGGAGAGCTAATTGTCTAGAGTTCTACTACAAGTCTTGCACTGACTTTGTTGTCAGTGTTTGTGGAAATGCTGCTTAATGCTGAACTGACACTAAAGGAAATTTCTGGATCAGTTTCATTGTGATTGGACTTTAACAAGTCAGAAGTAAAAGCTTAGGATTTGTGGTGGATGGGTTTTAATTCTTTAGAAAAGGAACATATAAAGAAAAAATATTTATTAGCAAAATAAAACTTCCTGTGAGAACTAACTCTTCTTATAAAAAAAAACCCCACTTAGACCATGCATTTTGTACACTTGATGCAGATTCGGGTTTTTAATGCCTCCTTAACAGGCTTCTGAAACAGCAGTTTGCCTATTTTCTGTCCATTACTTAGGGACTAGGAAGGAATCAAGCACTTTGACTTTAATGGGACTTCACTCATTTTATTGGCTATGCTCCAGCCAGTCAAACACAGGAATGTTCTCTAGCTGCTCTGTTTTTCATTTAAGATACAAGGTAGTTAATACAGTTTCTTCCTATACCTGTTTGGTTTTGGTGGTTTTTGGGGTTTTTTTATTTGTTTGTTTTTGTTTTTTTAATTAATATTGGAAATGTTTTGAAGCAAATTAGGAAGAGAAATCAGAGGAAATGCTCTAAAATAACATTATTACCTTAAGGTAGCATTTTATATAGTACTTTACAGGATTTATTGCATATGAAAATTTGCAGCCAAGCAGGTATGTATTTTGTACACTAAGCTGATATTTTGCTGTCAGCTGCTGTGAATTTGTATCAAGAATGCAATAAAAGTAACATAGATTTCTGTTTATATATGTTGCTATACAATATTTAAAGTGTAAAGAATTTGAAAGGTTGTTAATGAATGGATATGTTTATGCTAGAGGAGATGAAGAAATGGTATAAGGAGTAGGAGGCATATGGTAACTCAGATGAGAAACATTTCATGCTGGGAGATTCATTCCTCCTCTATAGTGTATTGAATAATCTAGTGTGGGTGTTTTTCTTCATTTATATGATGTCCTAAGAGCGAAACACTTCCTGTGAGTATATGAGTATTTTAATGAATTTTAGACAGTCTTGCCTGAGAGAAGTATGTATCTAGCAATAAAAAATGCAAAGATAGCCTCAAATGATGACGGCTTCATTTTTAATGTTCTGTGTTTATTGTATTAATATTTTAAATAACTCAGTCAAGATAGGGAGCTCCTACTTACATGTGTATAGCTGCATATTTTTAACTGACTTGTAGTTTCTCTAGGACAGGACTTCAACTAATGAAAAAACCTTTAAAAAGAGATTGTAAAATGAGCTTTCAGCCTCTCTCTTGAAGTTATGTGTGTCAATTTCAGAAACAATTGTGAAATAACAAGAGCAAAATTTAAATCTCGTTCAAATGAAAGGACTTGAGTGTTATGACATGTGACATACAACACTCCCAAACTCAGTTCCTGTCTCTAAAAACAGAATTTGTAAAGCTAATTTTGGTTTGGAGCAAGGTGAGATTGACAGCTGACAGTACACTAAGTGCTGGAATGCCCAAATCAATCAACAATAAATGTGGAAGAGCAGAGCAGTTCTGAAATGCTGTCTCCTGCAGGGACTGCACTCCCCAAAGCTGGAAGCCAGAGTTCTGTGTGCTGCACATTTGCCTGGTAAAAGCACTTGCTCAGTAAGTGGTGTTCTGCTTCCTGGGATGCTTGATGGAGTTTTTATTTGCTACTTGTTGGATGAAGGAACAAAAACAAACCAGGAATAATTCTGAGAGCAGCCACTCAAGACAGCATCTTTCCCACTGGACAAGCTGAACTGCAAACATCTGCTCTCCTCTGGCCGGTGTGACTTTTGTACTTCTTGCTCACAGTGATACAAAACCAATAAAAGGCAGTTACCTCCCATAGTTTTGTGATTAGTACAGTCTGTTATGATGGACCAGCTCCAATGCTAACTTTCCTTGTCCTTTGTGGGAGAGGTCTCCAAATGCATCTCCTGGAGCAGATGTTCTAACAAACACACCATGGGAAGTAATTGCTTACTTAAACTTTTTGTGTTCTGTGAACCCTGAGCAAACAGGCTCAGTAGAGACTGGCATAGGAATGCCTGTCTTAGGGATGTTGAAAGAGCACAGATCTTGAGGAGGAAGATACACAGTAAACAGCTCATGTGTAATGTGGTCCTTGTTCAGACATTTTGAGAAGCTATTGTGAAAACAGCAGTGTATCTCAGATATCTGTGGATGTTAATTCTTTTTCTTTCCCTATCCAGTCTCTGAACTTCAGCATCTGCTCTTGAGTGAGTCTCAGAAAGCTCCTCTTTGTCATGTGTATAACTAGTCCAGATCTTCTAGTTAACTAGAAAATGGGCTTGTAATGTTATTTGCCATTGATATAGACATGTGTGGCAGTCCTGTGGTGTAAAGGAGAGCACTCTGGACTCTGAATCCCAAGGTCCTGAGTTTGAGTCTCAGTGGGGACTGTCCCCTGGCAGTTCAATGCCTCCCTGCCACCCGATCCCGTCAGATCTCAGATGCTGAGCAGGGTCAGCCCTGGTTAGTACCTGGTGCTGTCCACAGTCACCAGGACTTCACTGTCACTGTCCAAGCTCTCTTGGCTGTGGCAAATGGACCCTTACAGACTTAAATGGTGGGGCCAGTTCTGTGCACACTGTGCCTCACCTAAAAACCCCACTGTGCAGGCTCAAAGGGCTCACCTATGTGGGGAGAGCCCTTCCCAAATCTTTGTTTGCAAGGTCTGGGCATACATACAGATGTGTAAGAATATGGTAATTTTTGTTTGTTAGGTTGGTTGGTTTTTTGGCTTTGTTTTGTTTGTTTCTTTGTTTGTTTCTTTGTTTTTTCTCAAGAATGACTGCTGTGATTTATTTCAGGTAGCTTCAGATGTACTGCATTTAAAGAATTGATCTTGAGATAGAAATTTTTCTATTGTTTTGTCATGTTATGTCATGACCCTAAAGTTCCCCATGAAACATGTCAATAGGAGTATTTTACTGGCTTAAAGCATTCAGGATGACATAGTAGAAGCTGCAAAATATATTCATTTCTTAATAATTCCCCCTTTTAGACTTAAAACAATGTTAAAATAAAACCCAGTAGATAAGTGACAAGTCTAGAGATAACATCGCCCCCAGCAACAGACCAGTGATTGATTGATGTGTTATATATTAGCTAAAAATAATGATGGTCCTCACATTTTTCCTCCTACAACATAGTTCTTAATCTTAGCTGCATTGCAATGTAGCCCCATCTCATAGAAATATTCCAGAATTATTTAAAAATTAGGTAAAAATCTCCTGTTCTGTTCTTATTAGTAGAAGAATGTCATCTTTCCCTGAACTGCTGAAATATATGTAGCTGTTTTATGACAATTTTTGCAAAAAAAGAAGGTGCATCTGAAATAAGGCAAAAGCAAGAATGCATTACATCTATTTTGTAAGAAAACCTATGTAATTTACAACCTGACCTATGTACAAAATAGCATGCTGAAGATTTTAAAAATTTATTTATTTATTTGCTCTTTGCCTGGCAGTATCTAGATTAAAACTTCAGTTCCAAATTTTATTTAAAACTACAATATCCAGGGAAGTAACTTTGTTCATCTGAATCTGTACACTGTTCGTATTTCTTTTTTTCTGTCTCTGTTTAAAGTTTGAATCCCTGGTGAGTAGCTTTCTGGCACTGCAGTGAATATGCTATGACTGTATGGAATAACATCAGGACACCTCTGACATTTTGTTGATAAGATTTGCTTTAAAATATATTCACAGACAACCTGTCTTGTGAGCATACATTACTGTAGAACCTTTATCAATTTCAGTCACACTCGGCCTCTATCCACATAAAACTCACAGAAACTTTTGCCTAGAACAGTTCTCCAAAAAGATAGAGAGAAAGAAGGTAAAACATTTTATAATATTTCATTTCTTTTTTGTGTCAAGTTGTAAAATATAATAAAAAAACACAATAATGAATTATTGGTTCATTAATCTATGTTTATTTCTCTGCAAATGTCTAATGCAAATGTAGACCATTAACATTCTCTTTCTAGACAGGCTGGGTCATACATCCAGGTGTTTTCTCCTAGTATTTCCATTTCTTTTCTTCTGAGAAAATAACTACAGAAGTGCCTTTTTCAATTTTTTTTGTTGTTGCTTCTATTACTTTCAGGGTCAATTATTTTGTTTTCTGGATTATGCAAAGTACACCAAAAGCTGCAATTGACTATTTTTATTTGTTCGTTCTGGGATGTTACTTAGTTTTACAGAGGAGATATATAACTGTGGACAAACATACTCCTACAAAGACAATCACACATTAGTTTGTTATTGACCCTTTGATTACGTTGAAGAAAACCAATCTCCTATAAGTCAATAGTAAAACTGTCATTTGTCTCTGCTGAAATGAGATCTATGTTACCAAGAAGTATTATTCAGGTTGCTAATTAAATTAAAAGCTAGCTATTGGCAGTTGTCAGATCCTACGGTAGTGTGTCTCACCTAGTGATATGGTCCCACTCAATCCTACATATTTGAGGAAGAGTGGCTGGAAAGTTACCAGCTAGGAAAGGAACTAGGGATGCTGGTTAACTGCTGGCTGAATGTGAGCCAGCAGCATGCCCCAGTGTCCAAGAAAGGCCAATGGCTTCCTCGCTTATATCAGAAATAGTGTCGTCAGCAGGACTAGGGAAGTGATTCTTACCCTGTACTCACCACTGGTGAGGCTGCAGCTTGAATACTGTGTCCAGTTCTAGACCCATCAGTACGGAAAGGACATTGGGGGGCTTGGAGTGAATCCAGAGGAAAGCAACAAGCTGGTGAAGGCTCTGGAGCACAGGTCTTTGGAGAAGCAGCCGAGGGAGATGGGGGTGTTTAGCCTGGAGAAAAGGAGGCTCAGGTGGGACCTTCTGTTCTCTACCTGAAAGAAGGTTGTGGCAAGGCAAAAGTCAGCCTCTTCTCCCAGGTAACAAGTGACAGCAAGTGATGGCCTCAAGTTGCATCAGGGGAGGTTTAGGCTGGATATCAGGAAAAAAATACCTTCATGGAAAGAGTTGTCAAACATTGGCATAGGCTGTTCAAGTAAGTTGTTTATTTACTGTCCCTGAAGGTATTTAAAAGACATGTAGATGTGGCAGCTGGGGACATGGTTTAATTTTGGGCTAGTCAGGGCTATGTTGATGATTGGTATTAATGATCCTAAAGGTCTTTTCCAACCTAAATGATTCTATGAAATCTAGATGCAGACTGTGAATAATTTCAGTCTGTCCTCTGCTTTCTTTTTAGTCCAAGCAGCGAATAAAGGACTGAAAAAATCCCAAACCATATGGGATTTACCAGTCTGAGTCTTGATGCCATGATGAGCCAGCAGAACTTCATATAATGGTATTATTTTCTTTTATAGTCTTCCACTCTCTAGTTTTCTGTTTGTATAAGAAAGGAAAACTGCAGGATAGTTTTTTGGTAAGTGATGAGATGGAGTTGCTACTCCTAGAAGTGATACCTGTATACGGGAACTCAGTATTTTTGACTTCTCAATATTTCTGAACTTCCCAGTGTTCAGATCTGTAGGTATGCATTTTGCCCTCTCTCCTCTTGAACCAGCTCAAATCCTGCAGTAATACAGCTGTGCTGTGACACAGAGTAGGTGTTGCAGTTATTCCTGCACCCTGCACAGTTGCTGTGCTCCGCACTGGGACTTGTCTCTTCAACAGTAGATGGGAGTGTTCCTGGAACCACTGGCTGACACTGATGACAGCTACAACAGAACTGTTTGCATCAGTATGAAAGGATTCTTGCCTTATGAAACAGGGCTGCTGAAGGCAAGCTTCCTATTGAGAACTGGTCCTGACCTGTCCTAACCTGTACTTGTGGGTTGTCAGGGGCTGCAATTTGTCACTGCCCAAAAGCATGTTACAGGCAATTCGAATAAGCTACTAAGGGACAGAGCTGAACTCCTGTAACCAGAAATGATTCCTCTTCCTAGCATATTTCTATTCTTGGATCAGAGACTACATTCCAGCCTAGCCTCCTTTTACCCTCAGCCTGCTGCTGGTCCTCCTTGCTGGGGGAGAAAGGGATTTTTTTCTCTCTCTTTGAGGTCAAGGCAAGGCATCACCAACAGTTTTAACCAACCTTTTGAGTCTTTCTGTATTTTATTTTCCCCCAGGCAGTATCTTCATTTCCTGCTTGTATGTACTGCAGTTTGATGCTGATAATCACAGTATCACTCCCTATTTTCAGTGTAAAGAAGCTGCTGGTCCTGAAGTCCTGCTTTTGTGTATCTCAAATGTACTCCAGGGACTTCTAAGCCATAATTTGCCTTGTTTTTGTGGATTAAATTCTTTTATTTGAGCATAAAAGTTTTCTGCTTTTTAAAAGTATAAATGCTATGTCTACAATTACCAAAAGCTTTACTAATCATGGAAGTGTTTAAAAAAGCTCCAAAGTAATTATTTCTTGTAATGATAAGGGAAAAAAGTTCCCAACTATTTCTTAGTGAATCACAACATTTACCAGTTTGGAGCCAGCAGCTATATGGATAAGATTAGTTGCTAATTGCAGGGAGGGGAGAAAAAAAATTAATTTTGTATTTTAGAATACCTTGGACTTATATCTGATTTGCAATGAGAGAGTTTCTTTTGTGTGGGTTGCTTTTTCTTTTTCTTCTTCTCCAGAAGCTACGAAAGGAATTTAAATATGCCCTTATATGTGCAATGAAGTGATTGCAAATCACAGTTATTTTTTAGAAGGAAAAGTGGAGGAAGTTGGCTAAGGCCTGTCTGCTGGTTGCAAGGACCCTGGCATAATAATTCCTCTTTATACATGCTGTGTCCTTGGCAGTCTCATAAAAGTGAAGCATCATGGAGACTAGGGAACATCAGAAGAAGTAGGAGGTATGAGAAGGTTGAGTGGGGCTTCAGTCTTTCCCTAAGTCCCTTGAAATTCTTTTCTTAACTGTACAAACTGTTCTCAAGCATCTCCAAAGGTCACATTTATGAGATTGACTGATAGTTTCAGGATTGGGAGTATAACTCTCTGATGTTACGCAGTTCCGGATCTTAACTCAAACCAAAATTCTCTTCTAATGTGCAGTGTCAACAGAGAAAACCTGTGTAGCTTGTACAGGCTGTAACTGGTACATTCACAGAGTTATATGATAACTGGAAAGCTCAGTCCAGATGTTGAAGGTGGTTGAGGTATGACTGGACAGTGCTAGCCCAAAGTACTGCTAACTAGACTCAGTGTAACTGAGGGCTTTCATTCTGGTACTAGTGAAAATTTCATTGAATGTTGGTGCTGGGAGGATGTTTCTGTACTGATTTCTATTGAACTATATTGTTGTATTTAAAAATGTAATTAAGAAATTCCATGCTGCTTTGTTTATGCAGAAAATATGGAGCAAAAATTTAAAGGTTTCTTAGAAGGATCTGTCCCTTGATGTCAATTTGTTTCTTTGTAACATCTTGCAATATTAATTTATTTAACAGATTTTGTGAGTTTAGATGTTGATAGCTTGAACTTTGATTCATCAATCCCTCTTCCTTTCTGCAAAAGTAATAACTAATTAGCATTCATCTGCCATGCTGTAAAGTTGATTAAGATAGTGGATGATATTTTAGCTGATTGTCATGCAGTCAAAATGACAGAAATAGCAATATCTGGGGCTAACTGAAATTTGAAAGTGAGATTTCTTCTAAGGCTGGAAAATCTTATCTGGATCTTGCCTAAGGAGAAGTGAAGTAACATATTTCACAGAAGATAAGATTATGCTGCAGGAGAGGAGATATAAACAGGTAGTCTTGGAAACTGCTAGCTTTTAAATCTAAGCCTGTGTAGCTCACAAAGACTGAGCTAACAATTTCTTCACAAATAAAAGTAGTTTCTTAAATGAAATAATGCAAGCACAAGTAATTTTCTTACCAAAGGTGATAAAGTAACAGAAATATATCTAGTTTCCTTTTTTTTTTTTTTTTTGGTGGGCGATGGTTGATGATTGAGTTATATGATTAAATTATTAAATTTCCAACATCCAAAAATACTTCCTGTGCTATTTCTGACTGGGAAACTGATACATATGATCCATGAGGAACATTTCTTACGGGGGTCCTAGGGAAAAACAAACTGTCCATGAGTCAGCAGTGTGCCCTTGTGACCAATTAGGCCAATGCTATCCTGGGATGCATTAAGAAGAGCTTTGAAAGCAGGTCGAAAGAGGTGATCCTTCCCCTATGGGTCCCTGGGTACCAAGTCATGGCAAAAGTATTCAGGAATAGTTTATTCTGAGGTTGATATCCCTAAAATACCTGTTTAATGCCAGCAGGTGGAAAGAGCGCTGTACCCTGGGTGTTTTTATATCAACACCTTTCACATGTGCATAACTTCAAGGCTGCATTTTCCCACTGTCCTTCGATGGGCTCCCTGTCTCCCAGCAGGGGCCTCTGGCATGTCTGTGAGAATTTTATCTTTTCTTGCAGCAGGAGCAGAGAAATAGAGCACTGTTCATGAGATAAAAATCTTCTGCCAAGCCAGGCCTTTCCCAGTAGCAAAAACTTCCTTGAGTGAAAATTATTTATTCTCCTCGAGTAAATCTTCCATATATACTTTTTTGGTCCCTATAACTGGTGAGGCCTCAGCTGCAGTACAGTGTCCAGTTCGGGGCTCCCCAGTGAAAGAGAGACATGTAGGTTCTGAAGCAGGTCCAGTGGAGGGCTACAAAGACAGTTTAGCTACACTGTTAGTTGAGTCATTTTCAGATAGTCTGCACCTTCTGTATATTAAAATGATGTTGCTAGGAAATATGTTCAAGTTAGAGTCTACTTTAAAAAGCACCAGAAACACAATTGAACTTATCTGACTTCTTTGCCATATAGATGGAGCCTTATAAATATCTGAAGAAGGACAAATATTTTTTCTCCTTTAACATAAATTCTGGTATGTCTGAATATGTAGGTTTAGCTTCATTTCCCTCTAGGCAAGGAGGGAGCATTGGTTTCAGAAAATGACAGAGAGTTTTATGAAAGAGAGGATGAAATCTAGGCATCTCATTTCCATATATCCTTTGAAACACTCAGACCAAACATCCAAGAGAGATTTGGTAATACTCTTGGAATATGCTTAGTAGTTTTGATAGACCAGGAGTATATTTGGAATAAGATTTTTTCATCAAAGCTACTTTCTGCAGTATTGATACTAAATTATAATTAATGAATGAAGAAAAGTGGTCAACTATCAGAATCAGAATATTCTGACATTGGAATTTTCTACTAAAGTAGGATCAATAGATTGTACAACTTTCAAAACATGTTAGTAATTATTTTGGTTACTGAAATTTTCAACCAGATCTAGCTTTCTAAAGACAGTTGTGTCTGTTTTTTAAGATGTTTTGTTCTTATTTTGTTTTTGCTCAGCTCAAAATTAGGTCACCACTTTTCAGGACGTCATTCTGTATTGCTCAGGTTTTTTGGTAAATTTCAGATTCACCAACATTGAATGATGGTCATCTTAGTGTTCCTTTTATCAGTGCAGCTTAGGCCCTGTTGCATCATTTTAGGTATGACTGGAGAGGCAGGAGCAAGAAGCTTTGTTCTGAAGCATTCCCCATGTTACTAAATTCGTGCAATTATTCTTATTGAGTTCTGTAATATGCTCATGTATGTTATACATACATACGCATTATGACAACCTGTATTTGGAAATGCCAAGAAATATCACTAGTGTTAGCTTATTTGCCCTGACATGTCAACTTTCTGTCCAAAATGATACTGACAAACGAAGAGCTTCTTTAATTCGGAATATGCCAGCTAGATGGATTTTTTGCTGTTACCTCTCTCAGTAGGAAGCCTGGAGGGATGGGGGTGAAATTAATGCCAGAGCATGTGATATTTAAAAGCAACATAGTTATTCTATCACTGCATCAACTGTCAGTGAAATCCATAAATTATTTGCAGCCTTTATGAATAGCCACTTGAAATATCTCTGGAGGTTTATACCATAAGGCTGCCTATTACTCTTATTTAGTTCCTAAGACATCAATTAAGCTTGATAAAGCAGAAAAAATGAATGTCACATTTGGTATACTTCTGGCTGACTGCATTGATTTTTGGCTTCTGAATAGATTCAATTACATGGTGTAATTCAAGCTTGTCGTGATTGTAATTTTGTTGGATCTCCTCCTCCAATAGGTTTTCCATTTTCTAATTTCCCATGGGAGATCAAAGGTCACTCTAAAAGCTACATTTTAAAAATAGTTGGACATTAGATTTGTTAAAAGCACTTAGTAAAACTAATGAGTTTAGTAAATGCTCTTACACAGAGTTGTCAAAAATCTGAAAATATTTGAAACAGCAGGTCTCAAGACACCTTCATTGCTGGATAACATTGGCTTTCAACAACAATCTGTCATCATTTGATGGAAATCCAGGCTTGCAATTAATGATGTTCAAGATCTCATTCTCCTTTCAGATTCTTGATGTTTGGATCTGGCTTTATGTATATTCTGCTGATATTCAGGATTTTTCCTTCATGACCATTTTCCACCTGTCTCTTACATTACAAATCACTCCAGACATTGCATATGAAAGATGAAGCAAGAAATGAAGCATAATTATTTAGCTCAAGGTACTATTGGTCAATTCACTGTATTACTCTCGGGATGCTATCATTGATATGGAAACACTGACATGATTCCAGGTTTTCATGAGTAATTTCTTGAAACTGGGGACAGATGATGATGCAGTTCCTATATCTTATCCAGGTTTACAGGCCTAGTGCTTGAAAACAGGCTTATTTTCTGTGTGGCTGCTAAAACAGGAAAATGTTGTTTCCTGTCAAATTAATAACATCATAAATAGGCAGTGAAATAAGGATATGTACACTTCTGAGAAGAAAAAAGTTTTATTCATAGTAGAAAATGTATTTTTTTTTCATTTATATTAATGCTTGTGATCCTGAGAGAAAAAGTATAGCCAAGGAGTTGGTAATATTTTTTATTTATAGTGAAAGTAATAGATATAATAAAATTCCATGCTTGACAATCGGTTCCATATCCATAATTGTTTGTTCATTTGTTTTCACTCTGTTTAACATTTTGGGGGACATAAAGTTCAGGGTATAATTGTGCTGAACACTCTGGTTTCTGTCTTCTCTTTGTTGGAAAAAAAATAAGAAAAATCAATCTCATGCAGCTGGACTAAATTTTGTATATCTTAATATCCGCCTGTGATCTTAATACTTATTAAGTGTATATACAAACAAGATCATATTTTGCAACACTATAGACTTCCATTTTACTATACTAAGTCAACTGTGTGATAAACTGTTAAAACTAAAGAGCACATTGAAAGGAATACGAATTATTTCAGGGAAAAGAAAAAAACCACAACAAAAAGCAAATAAAAAGCAAAGTAGGGTAGTATCGTTGTCTAAATCTGGAAAGTGTAGGTTTAATGCCAATTCAAAGCAAAAATTCATATTAACATATCACTTCAGTCCACATCTTCAACTGCCTTTTGGCTGTAATGAAGTGCAATGCCCTCCTCTGATGCTCATACATTGCCTCTTCATCTTCATGTAAGGAAAGATTTTGAAGTTACCCATGACTGAAGATTTATGTTAGGCAGGAGTGAAAAGGGGAAGCACGAAGCTTTTAAGGAGCCAGCTGGCTAGAGAATGATAAGTTTCTCCTTTGCCAGAAAATTCCCTCCTTTGCTAGAAAATGGAGCTGTGAGCTTTCTCTGTGAGTTGAACAGCTTAACCCCATCATCCGGTGAAAGACCTGGATGCCAAACCTTGTCTGAGAGACAAGAACAGATACAGAGAAGGTGACAGCAGGAGGGAATGCTTCCACTGCAGTGGGGAGGGGGGTGTGGGGGAAGGGCTGTGTTGTTAGGACTGTGCATTCTAGAAAAAATGTATTTTAAGGAAGTTATGCAAACTGACTGGCATGAAAAAGGTAAATGAGGATCAGCTCTTTAGTGCCTTTTCCAATAGATTGGCGGCTGAAAATAGTCAAAGAAGGTGATTATTTATGCAATGGAATTTGGTGCTGTAGGGCACAGGAGACATGATGCATTTACTGTCAGTCACTGTCAAGGGCAGAAAACCATAATGGATTGTTAGACTGAATTTCAGTGTAACTCATTTCAGGGGTTCTCATGATCATGCAAGCAAGTTTGCTACCTCCAAAATACAAGGAAATTGTGGACTCCTTAGATACAGATACATGAGTTGCATAAGGGGGAAATCCATAGTGAAGTCCATGAATCTGACCAGATGATACCCATACACTTCTTAACTATCATATTAACTTGGTTGAGTGGCAGCACACAGTTTTATAGTAAGCTGTATTTGTATTAGGAGCACCCTAGTATGTGAAAAGGCCTTAAAAGGGACTGTGCTTGCTCGGGTAAGTCTCCCACTTTAGATCCTATAATGCCTTGCAGTAATGTTACACGATTGACTTCAGTTAATGGGACTATTTCTTAGGAAGGTCTTTACAGTCAATTTTGAAAGATTAATTAAGTTAGGATGACTACTTCTGGATTCATTTGTAGTAGGCACCTTGGGGTTGTCCCTTCAGCCACATCTTGCTCACAACAGATTGTCAAGTGTCACAGATTATATAACAGCAAATCAGCCGTGTTCTTGGGTTGTGTTATCTGTCTTTGTTTCATTAAAATAAATCTTGATTAATAGGGCTATTTTAATGGAAAGTATTTAGATAACATGGAATCCATTTACTTAAGAGGCTTTGATGTTGTAGGTCAAGCCTAATGAAAACCATATTAGTCTTAGCAGTGCAACACAGGTGACATTTTAATAAAGGCATTTTATTCAATTTTTTGTGTTTGTGAGGAAAATCTTATGGGATTAGCTGACAGACAAAAGGTTCATCTTTTAATTTTAAGGTGTAATAATTAATTGTTTTAAATGAAAATAAATTAATGTTATTGAATCTAAATAGTTCCTTATTCAGAAAACTTAATTGCATCAAAGAATGGCATAGTGACACAGAAGTTTATTCACTATTTCTCATGTTAGAACTAAGGCATCCTTTTAAATTGATCTGCAGTGGGTTTTAAAGAAAAAAATGAACGCTTTTTCATACAAGACTCAAGTGCATAGTGAAGCTCATTGCTACAATGTATTTTGGATACCAAAAATACAAATTGGAATAAACAAGAGGAGTTCAATTAAAATGGCTTTGTCTCTTTGAGGCTTTTAAATATTGTGATCCAACTGAAATCACACATTGCAGAAAGTAAAACTGTGTTTCAGGAGTCCCTTTATCCTTTTCCTGTTTCTTCTTACCTTCCTCCCTTAAGCATTTCTGGGGGTTTTCATCATAGGAAAAATACCAAGCTATTTAAATTAATTAAATTTAAATTAATTTTGTGGTTTAGTCAATGACAACATATTACTTCAAGTATTAACCCCTGCATCCCTCATAGTCCTACTGTATTTCTGCCATTTACCGAAATAGAGCACCGGGAAGGAATTCAGGGAGTCCTTCCCTGACTGATGGTACCACTGCTGTTGGGTGATTGACTCACTCCTCCTCTCAGCCTTGCTGATTGTGCAGAGCCTGTAGGCTCTCCTGTGCCTGCTCTCTGGATCTTTCATGGTCATATTGTCAGTCAGGCCAGTTTGCCTGTTTGACTCAAAAAAAAATTTCTTTCCTATCCCTCAGAATAATTTTCAGAAAATCTGTTGTGTTGACCTGATTTGCAGTGTGATGACACAAACTTCAGGGCTGATAAAAAGGGTAATGGTGGCAGAGGGTCAATCTTTTTGCCGACTATCAATCTTTAAATCATATCTTTCTTTAAAATATATGTTTACTGCAACTTTTTTTTCATATTGACCCTGTCCTTTTGAAGCTCATCTAAGATAGAAATATCTCTTAAATTGGAATTCTTATTTATGTGCATTCTGACTGTGATCTTTTCTTCAGAAGTAGATTTTACAGTTCTATCAACAATGTTTTTAGCACCAGGGAGAGTTTTCATTTCTTTTGACTAAATTTTTATATACAATTTCTAAATATGGACTCTGTATGAAGTACACTTCAAAATAGTGTCTTCAAGAGAATGTCTGCAATCAGCACATCTCACATGTTAGTATTCAGTTTGTGAATCTAATATGATAGTATTGTCAATAAATGATAAAATTTCTGTTAAGCTAATAATGTTGTTTCATCTGATTCTTTAAATATTCTCAAATTCAACATTCATTTGTCTTTTCCTCTAAAGGTTTGACAATACTCACAACACGTTTTGAGTTACATTTCCAAAGAAACATTAGAAAATATTTTTTAAAATAAGATTTTCACATAATTCAGTTACTCTTTAGTGTATATAAGAAAGGGAAAGGTGGGATTCAATGCATTTATTTCTACCTGAAAGTTTCTTTATTATTATATTTTCTGTAATTGCTTTGAGTCATGTACTTTTGTCCATTTTTAAAAGGATAATTATTTTTCTTGCTTTCAGGTTGGTAGTTCATTTATTTTCTCATAAAATTCAGTACATTTCAACTAAACACTGTTCCATCATTTTGTCGCCATTCTCCTGTATGGTGTTTACACAGTGTTTGTATTTTAAAACTGTGAAGTAACCTTAGTCACTTTTTTTAACTTGTGTCCCTATCTTGACTTATTTGGAACAGTGTGGTCAACTGCCAGTGCATTCTTAGTGACATGCGAGTCAGGCTGCTCTATGAGCTCTGCACACTGCTTTGGCATGTGGAACAACTCCTTGAGCACATGAAAAATGTTGTAAGTTAGAGAGCAGAACTGTTATATTACAAAGCATCTTAAGTACAAGTAGGATATCCTAGGTGATCTCAAAGGTCAGTATACACCTATTTGGAGTATGTTATAGTTCTTTCTTTGTAATCCTTCCTTTCCCCACAAATCATATGCTTTCAGATCTGCTTGTGTCTCATCCTGATAGCTCAGTAATTGTTGAATACATCTTATGGTTGCCAAAAAGAACGTTTATAGATGAAAGTGAACTGGTTAAAGCACCTGGAGCAAAGGAACAGAGGGACAACAGTCAGAAGTGTCTTCTTTCCATATCCTCCTTTGCCTTGGAGTGTATTCTGTTGTACCTTTGAGTGTTACTTACTGGAAGGACTGGAGTTTTAGTGTTCTGATTTTCTCACAGCTGGGTGGCTACCCCGGACACATGGGAAACTAAAATGATTTGTGCATCTAGACATAAGTGATTTGCCTGAGGTTGTTTCAGAACACTGTGGGTGGGAGTTGAAGCATGCATGACCTAATCTAGCACTCTAATCACTTTTTGTTCTTCCTCTGCACATATGTGCTGAATTTATGTTCATTAAAAGTGTTCATTATTGTCAAAGAACTGCTCAACACATGGATCTAGGTGACATCTCTGTGGGGTATCTTGAAGTTTAGCCTCCTTCCTTTATAAATTCAAATATGTTGTCTAATCAACACTTTCCAAGACTACATGAATACCAATGTACAGACTGTGCACCTTTTTGATTGCAATGATATTTTTAAAATTCATATAAATAATTATGTTAATTAAGTCATTCAGTACCAGCCTCTTATTGGAAAACCTGAACATAACTGAATAATTGCCTGACACACATACATAAAACAGCTCAGGATGACTAGACTGTTTTCATATAATTTGTAATGTCCATGGATCATTCACCACCCAGCATGTGTAGTACAAGTTTACAGTCTCCAACAATGTAAAGTCTGTATACTTTCCCATGGGAATTAGAAATTAAGAACAATGCCTCTGAAATATGTGGTACAAAGAAAAAAAATGTCAGTTTTGTTGCACAGTTGGTCAGAAAATTTACCATTTATAAGACAACAACAAAACATATTGATCTGTATATTCCATTATGTAGTGCATTCTGATAATGGGATACAGCTGACAAGAGACACAGTAGAGTATTTTCTCTATCTGTTAATCTATAAACCTTTTCTTGGTATGAAGCATGAAGAATTTTGTTCTTATATGGTACCACAAAGACAAATATGAATATGATTTATATTTATGTTAAAACACTGTGCAAACTTGGCCTCGGATATATGGAAAAAACATTATGTGTGATAAGTGTTAGTTACTCTAAGTATGCAGGCAATAATTAACAGTTCTGTTTCTTTTGCTTACTCTATTCTCTCCTGCTTTAGAAATATGAGCTTTAATGCTATTTCTGTTTTTGAGTACAGAGAAACTGATAAGAAAGGAAAACCAGCAACTTGCTCTCCATGTCAGTAGGGGTTTGGTTGGTTGAGCCTGCTGTGTTTTTTTGTGAAGGATGAATAATTCTGGTTGAGAATCTGAGTAGAGGGAGTTGTTATTTTCTACTTGCCAGCAGGTAAAAAATGTAATGGATGATTGCATCCAAGAACCTAACAAGAACTCTGGAGATAGTGACTCAAGTTACTTACTTTCTCTCACTGTCAGTTTTCTATTTGTATGAAAGGAGAAGAACATTTTTCCTTTCTCATAGAAATGTTGCAAGGGTAAATGGGATGCTACGAGTCAGTGATGAGCACTGTATTAAGGTACAGAACAGCAAATGCAGCCGGTCTGGCAGAATCATAAATTCTTTTCTTGTCCTTCTTTTCTTTTCTTTTTAGACTTTGAGTGTAAGGGGTCCTGAATAATTGAAAATGTGAGTCAAGTGCACGCATGGCAGTAAGAGTTGCTGGTGCTTAACATCCTGAAACTACTCTTCTACCCTCCCCAACTTAATGACCTACTTAAAACTGTAGTCAGGGGCTCTAGATGGGGAATGAGCAGGAAAAACCTTGTTAGTACTTCTTAGAGAGGTTTTTGTGGGAAAGGTCTCCAGGTTTTACCATTTTGTTGTGATTTCATAACTGATTCTAAAATCCTATTCAGTGAAGACTGAACATTTTTACAAAATAAATGGGTCTGCTTTAAGACAGATTTTCCACCTTATCCTGGACAAACCTCAGTAGCTTATTGTATTGTAACAGTCAGAAAGAATTAAATAAGAAAATAAGAAAACTTTCATCAATGCATCATATTGCCTTCAGTTCAAAAGGGCACAAAGAAAAGGACAAAAAAAATTTACTGTTTGAAATTTTTTTGTTCTTACTTTTTGGAGAAAGTATCTTGTGCAATGGAGGAATGTATTCTGACAACAACCATTTTGACAAAGATTTCTGCTCTTAACCTGCAGCTGGACATAAGCTCCCAAGGACAAACTTTTTGTTTCTTACTTTGTAATGATGCGGGGAAGGATTGAATTAGAACTTGATCACTGTGGAAAATCTTCTAGTAATATTTTAATTACTTTTTCCCAAGTTGAGTCTGTGTTGCTTGTGACAGTAACTGGTGAGAAATGTCTCATTTTTTATCTCAACCCATGAGCTTTGTCTTCTTATTTTGTCCCACTGAGGAGGGAGATGAGTGAGCAACTGGGTGGGCATTTGCCTCTTCACAAAGGATAGCACACCACAGGACTGTGTAGCTTTTGGAGAGCTTTCTTTTGCCCAGCACTTGTTACCAATTCACTAAGTGGATAGCACAATGAAACAAAGTCCCTGTTATGAAGGAGGTCAGACTTGATGGTAAAATCACCCCCTTGGTTTTAAGCTTTGAAACCATGAAACCTATTAAAACTTTTTACACAGTCAGAAAAGAAGACAAAGTTTGACCTATGCTCTCAACTATATCAAAGTTTTACAAGATTAGAGCTGTGCATAGTTTAGTAAAAAACTTGTTTAACTTGATGATTTTGTGCAGATTCACTGAAACAGCTGCCCTTGCTCTGGGTAAAAAAGTCTAAGTGGTTTAAAGGGTCTGTCTTAATGAGGATATGTGTATGTAGAAAACCTGTTTGAGAATGACCTTCCTGCTCTATATTTGTGCACTGATTAAGAAAAGGGGAATCTGACCTGTGGCTGAGGTTTTGACTGCTTTTCCAGTGCCCGCTACTAGTTCTGTAAGCAGTGATCTAATGAAGTCTGGTTTATTATGGATATATATCTCTTAGTTAATTGTGTGATTCAGTAGAAGCTATGCCTGTGATCAGAACACCAATAAGGTTTTTGTCACAGAACCTCTGGTATCTAATTTTAGTCTTTCTCTGTAGAAATCATTTTGTGACAACTACTGAGAGTCATAAGGTCTTTCCAACACCAGCTGCCTATTTTTCACTAAGACCTTATATACTTTAAATTGTCTTTGTATTTCACCTCCTCTGTCATATCTGGCTGAAATCAGACAAGTTGTTCAGAAGTTATTAGAGAAACACTTTTTCTTTCTCATATACATGCACAGACTCAGTGACTGAGCTGAATAAGCTATAGCTTCTTTGGAAACTAGGCTAATAAGTAGCAACATTGAAAGATTGCCTCATTCAGTGTTTTTGGAGGCTGTGGCGAATGCAAAGTGTACTCTCAAAGTATACAAAAGGATAGAAATTAAAAAAAAAAAAGAAGAAAACAAACAAAAACCACTGAGGTGAACACAACACCACAATGGAAACTATTTCACCACAGATACTCATCACTCTTGAGTGGGACCAGAAAATCTGCCAATGTTCTGGGTCAGTGTGAGAGAAGAGGCAAATACTGAGTATTACTGAAAGCTCCCTCTCTGGCTATGGGTCAGGGCAGTGCAAACTTGCTCCTGAATGTCCTTGTGACACTAAGTGTAAATGTATGAACTAGAGGGAGGCAGTGTCTGTGTAGGGAAGGAGTGGAAATCTCACAGGGCACAGAAAGTCTGAAACAAAAAATCATACAGTTACCTGTGCTGAGTCTCTATACATATGAAAATATCCTGAGATTTCTGGACCTCAAGGAAGTTGCAGACCATAGAATATATATTGCCACCTTAAAATATAAGATATTTGATTTCTGATATAGGAGGAAAGTAAGGACCTTGAGTGATAGTGATATCTTCAGAGGAAGTAGTGCAAATGTTATTGTCATTACAGACTTTTAGTGTAGTCTAGATAAAAAATATAATCCTCATTGCAATCTTCATATCACTTGGAAGTTTGAAGATATATTCATCCTCATGAATTTTGGGACCATAGTAAAGATTCTTATTAGTACAATTGTGGTGATATCCATCAAAAATTACACTGGTGTAGACAAGGCTGAGGAGTAAAGGTATAGGAGTAATATCATTCTCAGGTGCTTCTATAATTGCAACTGTCAGAACAACTGAAATTATTACTATGTCTGAACTGACTTATTTTCTTTCTCTTCCATCTTTTCTTATATATTTACCTTTTTAACTTTCTTTTCAAATTTAATAAAACCGGAAGATGAAGAGAACTAGTCTTTCCTAGTTCTGAACCCAATCAAGGCTGAATTTAAAGATCTTGATAAAACTTTTGGAGTCTGAGGCTCTTCACTGAAATATTCTATCGTCTACATTTAAGAATTTGAGAACTGACCTGTTTATACAAGAAAAAAGCAAAAAGCAAAACAGGATTAGCAGTAAGAGAAAGTTGTTATCTGCTAGTTTTGATGTCAGTTGCCCAGACTCGAAATGGTGGGAAGTTCACATCACTGCAGTTAACTTACTTGGAGCTGCAGTGTGGGAAAAACACAATCAAATTTGCTTGAATCTAATATGTAAAGTAACCATGTGCAACAAAAAAGGAAAACCCAAAACAATAAAAAAAGGAAAAAAAAAGTATTTACTGTGAAGCAGATTTGATTCATATAGTAACTATGTATCATTATGATATAGATTTGACCCCTTCATTTTTTATGTTTTGATACAGTCCACTATGTTAAAGAATGGTTATTTTGAGAAGAGAGATTCTCTAACATTATTCTGATTGTTACAGAAAGGTAGACACAAGCAAGGCAATGCCATGAATTCATCAAATTAGTGTAAGAAACCTGGGTTAAGCATGAGAAATCATTCACATTTAAAAGCAAAAAGAAATTAACACAGGAGTTGTACCCATGTTTTTCAACTTTTCTTTAAAACTAAAATGTTTTAAAGCAATGCTGTGGAAAGTAATTTTTTTTTTTTTTACTGGCACAAACAGACTTTTTTCTTTCAGATTCTTGACCCAGGTAGAGTTCTATGTGACCATTTGTTCTACATTAAACTAAATGTAACATGCTACCAAATGTAATGAAGCAGCAGGTGGAAGCTAAGGGCAAATCATGTAAAATACAGATTTTTTTTAACATCTGCTATTCAGGATCTGAGAAATATGGTTGAAATAACCTTGCAATAATGGAAATTGAATTCATATAATGTTTAAAAGTAATATGAAGGTCCTGTTTCCAAATGTGCCAATGACTTCATGCTTGTATTCCCTAAGAAAGTGTGCTGGAGACACTGTAGCCTATAGGAAGGAACAATGAAAATTTTATTTAAGCGCAATTAAAAGATAAAATAAAAACTTGTTTTATCATATATATACAACAGCTTCCCTCAAAAAGTGAACTTCATATGCTTGAACATCTCTAAAATGTCATTTATTTCCAACAGGAATACACTGAACACAGGGCTGATTGTAGTGACTTGCCAGACTTAATATCTATGATGGAGATCTTCTGGACTCAAAAATATCTTCTGTGCCTAGGTTTAATGCCACAAATATCAGTACTGCAGAAAAATGTATTTTAATGCATAACTATGATTCTACAACAGCAAGATCATGTCAATTTAGTGAAGAAAATAATCACAATTGAATTTGTTCATTTGACATAAAAGTAGAAAATATCAGGCTGTTTCAAACCACTTTTAATTAATACATTGGAAAATATATCTTGTTGCCAGAAATACTACTATAGAAAATTTATAGTAAGTGTACTATTTGAATAACACATTGCATAGATTTTTTTCAACTCTGAATGTAGAAAGCTATAGTACTAGTAGGAATGACTTTCATGATATGGTACTGGAAAACCTGTAGTTTACGTTCTACCTATATTCTACCTGTACATTCTACTTATATTCAGAAATGAAGTGCCACTTTCCTTTCTGTTTTATGAATTTCCTGCTTTCATTAATTTGAAAGACCATTAACTTCTGATCCTCTCTTCTCTGTGCAATTTGAACATTAAAATAGCAGATGGGTTTGCATTTATTTCCATGAGTGTTCTTAGAACCCTCTTTCAGAGGAAATCTCAATATTTTTTGTATTCTCCAAAGTAAGAGTTACTTTCAAAAAAATTCAATGTCCTGAAAGTGTGGAAAGGTAGGTCCTGACTGACAGATTCAGCTAGTAAGGTAATTTGCTATTTGTTCCAATGATGTTTTTATGATGATTTGTGGGAAAAAAAATCCTTTAATTTTCTTTTCTTTTTTTTCCTATAGTGATACACTCTTGCCACAGGGAAAAAATGCTCAGTTCACATACTTTAAACAAAATCAGGATTGAAATGGTTTATGGATTTATCAATGACACATAATTAACTGGCAATCAGTGATCCATGCATTTAGGATTAATATCAACAATACAACAAGTAAACCATAGCAGAAGCTTAGAGAATGCTAATTTATTACTTCAAGTTTCTAAATACCCTTTTCTCTATTTAATACAAAAAAGGGCTATTCTGGATCCACTGTCCCTTCCATAGGCCATGTGGCTTACATGCAGGTGCACATGGATGCACAAACCCCTGCCTTCCCCCTGCAAACCAACATGCTCATTCACCACTCACTCCTCCTTCCTGGGGTAGATGAGGATACTCCAGCCCTATGTGCCTCCATGGGAACTCCACAATTAGCAAGTAAGCCCCTGAGGGTACCATTCCTCCATTCCCTGCAAGTGGCCCACAAGCTCCCTCATTGTGGAGAGCTGCTCCTGGCATCTGGCTGAACCATTCCAGCCTTCTCCCAGGAACATTCACTGTGTGGATGCTACTCTGCTCTCTGTGCTGTTTCCAGTCTACTATAAATCTTTTATACTTTTTTCCAAGCTTACACACAACTATAGTCATCTTCTAATCAAAGTTTGACTTTAAAGGGGAAAGATATTGCCTCTACAGTAAATCTTCTTGAAATTACTTCGCAGAATTTCATATTACCATATGGAATTTTCCTCTACTTTAATTTCCGTCTTCAATTTATTCAGTGTCCATTTATGATGTTCTTTTACCAACAATTTCTTTACTTTCACTTTTTAAATTACTTTCTTTTTTTTTTGCAGAAATTATTTCTATCCACCAAAAATAAACTGGAAGGTATTAAAAAATAATTTGATATTTAAATAGAATATTTTTATTTGAATAAGCTGTTTTAACTAACTAAAAAAAAAAAAAAACAAAGTTTTTTTTTTACAATTACAAATGTAAAATTTCAGAATTTTCAGTGAAGTTAGTGGTTGTTTCTTGGAATGGAGTTTCAAAAAGGCAGTAAAATTGGCATAAAAGGAAAATATCCACACAGGCATCTACATTTATGTGTCTAAATGCAGATGTACACATATGCTAATTTTCAAGGCTCCTGGAACTGTCACTGGAGACTTAGATACATCAGTTAGGGGAGTCCTTTTCAGTAGACCACAATTCAACTCATTTTGAAGAAGACATTTAAAAATCAATCATCTACCCACAGAGTTAACTAGTGCCCTTTGAAAAGTTTTGTGGCATCTGAGATATTCACAAGAATCTCTGGAAGTTATAACATAGGACCTTTGGATAACCTGTGCTTATTTACTTTGGTAGATGGGGACCTGGTGGAGTATAATAACTGAGTTTCTCTTTTAATGAGCTGATTAAATGCTGCGTTAGACCTTCCTAAAATATAGGAACATATACCTAGGTGTCTCAATCTGGAGCAAATGTCCACTTGTAACTGCAGTTATTGTGGAAATACATGACTCAGATTTTCATAGAAATGTATGAAATATTGAAATGGGAAAAAAATACACAGTTTCCAAAAGAGAAGGGGGTTTAAAAAAAGAGTGAAATCAGGTCTGGTTCAGGAAAAATGTTTTGGTTTAGAAATTTAAATTAATAGAAAATCAAAACATGTAGAAATTACTAATTTGATTTATTTTACTCAGAAACATATTTTTAGTTTTATCAAAGTTCAACAGAAGTCAGAGCCATTTCACATTCACAGAAACATTTCAGGTAGACCTGGAACAGATTTCTTTTGATTCTTTTTTCTATAGTCTTTTCACAGAAACAGATGCTACATTGCTTTTGCAATTCAGTGGCTCGGCAATGTATTCTGTAGTCACAAACTGAGATCTCTTAATGATAATGAAGGTCTTGCTGTTCACTCACTCCCAAAGAATAGAGCCCATGATTTTGTTTCTAGTACCACCCTGTACTCTGTAGTATGTTTGTAATTTTATGAAAATTTAGAAAGTTTTAATTGTTTACTCACTAGTTCTTAGAAGGAGAAAGTCAGAAGAGGAAACTGAGTCTGAAAAAGCCTTAAACAACACTGGATTTACTCTCTGTAAGTAAAATATGTCCCATTGAACATACACTCAGATACCTCTTTCTCTAGTTTCTTTCTCAGCTTTGCCACTAAAAATATCTCTTTGCTTTCAGATGTTTTTGTTCTGATACAGAAAATGAGGGGAAAAAAATCTTTTGAAACAAACAAGCTTTTAAGATATTCCGGATATGTAACTTATTTGGATTTTCTCATTTTTTAGGAGAGATAGCCTGGTGGTTTTTATCTATCCTATTGAACTGGCTGAGTAGCTTGTTCTGAATATTCTCAGTCCTAAGCTGAAGACTGGTTTGGAAAGACAGATAAATGTACACCTTTTGTTTTTGTGATTCAGTGTTCAGAGAACATCAGTGAAGGATCACAAACACAGAGGTTTTATATCACCAATCTTTCATGAGACTCATAGAAACAAGGGTGTTTACACATGTTTGCTCTTTGTATATTACATATGGGAGGGGATCAGAAAACTCAGTGCAATTCTACTACTGGTTTGTGTTCTGGGTATTACAAGGTTTAGGGACAATTATTTCTTGGAATCTGCCTATGAGACTGTTTAGCCATATGGACTGTTTAGCAAGGGAGACAATTGTTTGAGGTTTATTTTGGTGGGGGTGTTGGGTTTTATTTTTATTTATTTTTATTCCTGTCAGGAATTTGAAACCTCTTGTATTGCAATTTAGTGCCTTAGTAAAGGACAACAATTCTCAGAAAGTCCTTACCCACAGTTGAGTTTATGAAAATATTTGTCTCTGTAAATGTCTTAGCTCTAATGTACTCCCTGCTTTGTGCTCCATAGGATCACAGAATGGATAAGGTTTGAAGGGATCACAGTGGATCATTTGGTACAACCTCCCTGCTCAAGGAGGAGTCATCCTAGAGCACATTGCACAGAATTGTATCTGGATAGTTCTTGAATATCTCCAATGAGGGAGAATCCACAACGTCTTGGGACAGTCTGTTTCAGTGCTAAGTAACTCATAGACTGAAATGCTCTTTCTCATATTCAGAAGGAATTTCCTGTGCATCAGTTTCCGCCTGTTGCCTCTTGTGTTATTGTTTAACACCATTGAGAAAAGCCTGTCTCCATCTTCTTTATACTCTTACTTCAGATACATTGATGAAGTCTCGCTTCAGCTGTCTTGAGCCTGAACAGGCCCAGGTCTCAGCCTACCTCCGTCAAAGAGATGCTCTGCCATGGCCTGCAGTAATTGGCCAGCTCTTGAATAACACAAAGCAGAACATAACCCTCTTAGTGAGAATATACATAGGTAGGTAGCAAGATAAATGGTGTGGGAAGAATAAAGTGACCCCTTATTGAAGAAAATTGGAGGTGAAACACAGGTATTAATCCTCATATCAGTTGCCAGGTATGATCAGAGGATATGAGTCCATTAAAGGTAATGTATAATATTTTCTGGTTGGTAACTCAAAGATCTAGCCCTTGCCTTAGAAATTACAGTAATATGCTAATAAGTAATGGCAGGGCTCAAGCAAACTTTTCTTTGTTAGAGCTGCCTGGTGAATTCAAACTGTATTGGCAATGTAGAAAAGTAATGATTTAGTCTTGGGGTTTTTTTTTCATTTTGCTTTGTTTTGTTTTAATTTGTTTTGTTGTTTTGTTGGTTTTTTTTGTTTTGTTTTGTTTTTTTTAAATTTGGGTGGTAGTGTTTGGACTTGTGAACATGGTGCCCTGAATGCTGGTACAGAATATATTTCCTTTGGCTGGATAAAGATCTGTAGTGTAGAACAACAGAGTTCTCACCAGCATGGTTTACAGAAACAAGAGTTTCCTCTAAGTGAACATTAATAGAACAATGGACCTCAGCAGGCAGCTAAATGCCACCCTGACATCCAATCCCATCAGATCTTGAAAGCTAAGTAGGGTTAGGCCAGGTTAGTACTTGGATGGGAGACCTCCTGGGAATACCAGGGGCTGTAGGTTCTAGTCCTAAGGACTTCACTGTCACCATCCAAGCTCGCTTGGCCATGGCAGATGAACCTTAGGAGTTAAAGGGTGAGGCCAGTTCTGCTCACGCTGTGCCTCACCTAAAAAAATCCACTGTGCAGGCTCGAAGGACACACCTATATGGGTAGAGCCCTTCCCAAATCTTTGTTCGTGAAGCCTAGCCATGATGGACGTAAGCATTTTTGTAGTAAGGGCTTCGATTTAGTCTTACTTTTCTTTTTTTTTTTTATTTATCCTCTGATATGTCTTTTATATACATGGGGTCTGTATAGGCAGCCCCTGTCCTCTGCAGATGGAGACTCTCTACCACAGATCTTTTACTTTCTTCCCTGACTGCTAAAAACTGTTTAAAGTACTCAGAAATAATTCTGTTAAAAGGTGAAGACATGCCATGTTGCAATCTGTCTGCATTAATAATGTTTTTGCACATGAGGAAGTTACTGCTGAATTTGAACGAGATAATTAAGGGCAAACACATCAACAGAGCAGTGGACATTTTAAAGCTTCAGACACCAATTGCCTGTTTTGATTTGTTCTTAGTGGGTATCTTTTATTTTTTTCCTTTGAATACCTGTATTCTTGCAGACAGGTATTCAGATGTGTAAAATAAGAAAGACTAAACTGACGTGACAAATAAATGTAAACAAGATATGCCTTTTTGCTTCATGTCAGAGTACTTTTCCCTTTTGACCCCCTGTAATTTCCTTCTGTTTTCTTGCTAAGATGTGTTTATCTTGAGGACATTTCACCAGATTCAACTATGATCTGTATGGCTGCATCCAACATATGCTGCATAAACTTTGCAAGATGGTATTGTTGTGGGAAAACCTTTTTCTTATTCTCTTTGGAAATCTATACGAATGCTGATGGACTTAAGAGAAAGCAATTTTGGAATAGCTTTCTACACTTCCCTATGGTGTGTGACTTCCTTTGAGTTGGAAGAGTTATGCTCTTCTCTAATGGTCAGTCCACATTCCAATTTACCCTATAAATTTCCATTTCCCTTTGAAGGTGGACATCAAATAACCTTTTCTATAGCCATGATCTTTAATGATTTCCAGATCTGTAGTAATGATCTATATCCTATTACCAGTGTAGTCTCGTCCACCTACCCTATGAGTTTTGCCCTTTTGGTCTTCCAAACTCTAACACCTCCAAATGCATGTGATGCTTGTAGGAATTAACTAAAACTACATAGTTGTTACTCTTTTAAGAAGCATATTAATTTCCATATTGCTTTAAAAGGACCATTTTCATTTTTTTAATGGTGAAAAGTTACTAATTGATTGCTTAAATTGATTTAATTGATTTATCCCAATTTTCATAAATCAACAAGGAGAATATAATAAATGCTAAAGCATCTAATCCAAACTACAGGAAAAAATCAATAAATTAATGTATTTTATTTGTTACATTTTTGTTTTGGTGTTTTATCATATAAGACATAATTGTTACATAATTTCTGTTTTTCTAATTGAGGAATATAAAAATATTAGAATGGGACTCAGCTCAAAAAATCACAACAGAGCTTGAGTCAGTTACCTCCATAGATGTATCTAGATCCATTTTCCATTTGAGGCAGTCTAGATAAACAGAGACAGCTCCAAAAAGATGGAAGATATGGTGTAGGTGCTATAAAACTTCTGGTCTGAGACGTCTCAAAATTTGAATTACCTGATGAAATCCACCTCATGCACTAGGACCTGAATTTTTGGTATAGTCAATGGCAAGAGAGAAAGCTGTTTGAAGGTCTTCAGACTGAAGTCTTTTCTACTTGAATGAAAGTTTCTTGAAGACTTAACGGTCACATAGAGGTTTCTGGATAATTTGGCAGGTGGACAATATTAAGGCACAGAATCCTTTTCATTGAAAAACTTTCATTAGACATTCATGCTGTAGACACACTTCCTAGGGAAAGCATTCTGAACTCTGTAATTATTTTAATAGTAAAATGAATCGTACAATAATGCCAGGAATTTATATTTCATTGTTGCCTCATATAACAAGAGATTTACAGGTAAAATAATGCTAGTATATGAGAATGCAATACTGAGTTAAATTCCCAATCTTCTCATGCATGATTTGTGAAGACAGGCTTTAACAGACAATACAACATTACATTAACAGCACTTCATTAGAGGGTAGCATACATCAAAAGTGGTCATGATCCAATAGCAGCAGGATTGGTGTGCATGTGGAATTATAGAACAGATCTTAAGGGAAGAAATCAATAAAAGAAGGGAAAGAGACATTGCAGGTAAGTAAGAAAATGTAAATTCTATTAAGTAAAATGTATCAGGGCTGGAAATGAACTTTGTTCACCTCAGAGCAGCAACTCACCTGAAAATGTCTACCAGTTTCAATTAGTGGTTCAAACCCATTAAATTGTTAATGGAGACTCTATTGTTCTCTTACATTTCAAACAAACATCTCTAACCATTGGTTGCTTTCAACAGGAAAACTGTTTGATATCCTTGCCTTACTACCTTAGAAATTAATTATGTTATTATCATAATTT
>VWZD01001537.1:62276-72295 GCA_013396695.1 Sakesphorus luctuosus | reverse complement strand
TTATTTTTATTTTTTTAAGAATTTATTTATTTTATTAATCATTGGTAAAGGCCAAATAAGACAATATAACAGCAGAGCATTGGTTGTATGAATACTGATGTTGTAAACCAAAAACTGCAGTAAGATTCAAACTATGCTGTGGAAAAGACTAAAGAAAATAAATTTCTTTTCATAAAAATATAAATATTTTGCATTTCATACCTTTCTTAAACATATCGATTTTTATACCTTTGCAATGTGGACACCATTTTTGTGGTCTGTAATAATGCAAAGGATTTCTATTCCTCATTCATTTCTCTTGTGCATTTTCATCTGGCAAAAAAACTACTACTGAGAGACAGAATTGCTAGAACCTGTAGCAAAATTCTTGACATGATTGATAAGAGTTCTGATGGTTTAGCATATTCCAGGATTTGTTGTGTGTGGAAAGAACTCAAGTGTTTCCATAGGCATTGGTATTTTCTTAGTTCCGAATTTATTGAGCCTTATGGAAATTTTGAATGGGAGAATGACACGGGTTTTAATGGTAAATGTTTTCAAAAGGCTGCACCAAACACAGATGAATACTCGTTCAGTGAATGGGAATTCATATACATTTGATACAGGTCTTGCACATATGCCAATAATCTACTATTTTCACCTATATAACTTTATTCAGAGCAGGGTAAACTTTGGCTATATGGAGAAAATGTAATCATGTTCATTTTTCAGGAAATGCTTTCTAATTTATGCAGCTGTCAGAAATTGCATTCTTCCAGAATTTTTTCATCTTTTTCAGTTGAGTACTGCTCTGTATTACTGATACAACTTCAGCATTTCCCTGACGGGATGAAATTATATTCTTTGAAATTGGCAGACCTTGTCAAGGCCTTAAAAATGGAAAGGATATAGAGAGAGTCTAAAAAAGTTATTGTTCTTTGATATATATCAGCAAGCTTACATACACTGACAGTCCGTGGCCCTGACAGCAGAACTTAATTAATTCATCTTATTTATTGATCAATTCAGATGTAAAAACCTTTCTGAGCTAAAATTAGCCTTTCAGGCATTTTGAGTTATGAAGCAAAATTTATTGCATAACTTCCATAAGAAGGAAGTTGTAAAAAAAAGAAGCACCTATCAGTCATGTAAAAGGTGCTAGCTATGCTGGAAAATTTGTTTCTAAAAGCTGTACCAGAGTCTTAAATTTACAGTGGTTTCTATTTCATGTCAATTTATCGTGGAAACAAATCTGCGAGATTAATTACTTTCTATACATTCTAAATGGTATAAGTAGAGATCTGTGTTACTGATGTTTGCCAGTTAGGAGGTTAAATAGTCAATCATAGAGTTAAAAAAGAAAAATTCCAGAGTTATCTGAAGTTTTAAATTGTATAATGACAAAAGTGGTTTATTCCAGGTACTTCCTTTGATACTCAGAAATTCTCAAGAGAAACAATGAAACCACACATTCCAATACACCCCAAGACCTAAATAAAACAGAGTTTGCGGTTTAAGAGAATTTGAGTCCCATCATTTTCATGTACAGATGAGTCAAATAAATTGCTATGTCATGGCTCTTTATAAAAAATCAGATATTTTCAAATTATGTCTTTTATGCTGAATTCTGATTCAGTTCCAAAGTCTATTCCACCAGAACAAGATTTCTTTGAGTATCATAAGTAATCTTAATGATGTAATATAAATATATGCCATACACACAGAATTATGTATAAGATTAACAGAAAGATAGGCAGAGAGCACTTTTTAAAAAAATAGATATAAATTCCAGCACTTTTATGAAACTAAGTGCAATATTGCACACTAGCAACATAGTGCAAATCTTCCTCATACTCTGCAGGTCCACCAGTAAAAACCTGAGTCTGAATTGCATTTTGTAATTTATTTTTGTTTGTTTGTTTGTTGGTTGGTTTTTTTTCTTTGTTTTTCCTGTGCTGAAATAGGAAAAGAGGAGTCATGTTATCTACTTCTATCATGAGCATCCTCTAAAAGATACATCCATACTCACTTAAGTAGCATTTTACCCTATGTCTATAGATGACTCTAGCACCAGTACTGACTTGCTCCTTTAAAATAAAGCTCATCTTTCTTCCACATGTAGACATAAAATAACTTTTTTTAAGCACTGTAATATTTCAATGAGATTGATATTACAGAAATGCAGAACTGTAGATGCATCTTCTCTATTTTATGTGAAAGATTGTTGCGATTTCTTGTATGCTAACAGACAACACAATTGGAAGAAAACGTGCCAGAATTATAGCACAGTTTAGAAAAATTAATATCTCTCCATATATTCCCTTAATCACTTAATTACTCTTTTCAAGATCTATGAAAAAAAAAATGAAACGTTTCATATTTGAAAATTTGATGACAATAAATGTGAAGACAGAGCAAAAGACTGGTAGCACTGTACCTGTAACAATAAAAAGCATCAGAGTCAGGAAAATGTCTGAGACAAACCAGTAACTTGAGGATAAAACAACGGTTGCATACAAGCACAGCTTTGCTTTGGATCTTGAAAGAGCCAATCAATAGAACTGTCTACACATTTGAGTTCTGCAAATATTATTACATGGAACCATGCAGAATTATAATGAGATTAACAGCAATAACAGTTATATACATATATATACACATGAGAAATGTGTATGTATACATATTTTCCCAGTGGTTGGATTTAAAGCAGCCTGGTTAGATATTGCTCAGCACAATCCCACGTTACATCCCTACAAGTCAACTGACTATCAGGAATGGATGTCGCTTACAATGTCCACATGTGAACAAGCCAATCTCTTGTTTCAGACCACCAGCCTACAGCTCTTTTTTATTCTTTTGGAAGCCATTTTTTGTAAGTTCCTTTCAGATGACTGGAGGAAGAAGAAAGGCTGTTGACTTGGTAGAATATAGGAAACTGGAGGCAATTCAATATTTAAAATCAAAAAGAAAAAAAATATTTTCCTTTTCTTAATGACTTTGCCTTGACACAATTTCAGTTAAAGCAAAATAAGCTACATCTTTGATACACTTGTTAGCACCCTCCACATAGAGAGAGACCTTTAGTGTTGTGCAGGTTGTTAAAGGATTTCCTCAGCTCTGGGAAAGTTGCAGTTACATGGCGGAAAGTAAACGCCAGAGGTAGTTTTCAAAGGCATCCCTAAAAGAATTAGAGGACTTTGTACTTCTAGTTATATAACAGACTTACTTAACAGCCTTGGGCATGTGAGATTTTGGACAAAAATCTGCTTTCTTTGAGGCATTTTCCTTTACTGTATTGCATCCACAGGAGCTAGGAAGAAACAGTAGGATATATCTTTTTGAAAGAAAGCCTACAAGGTAAAAAAGGAAAATAATTTCAATAGAAGAAGTAGCCAGGAAAAAGGAAGGAACTTTTTCTTCTGAAGGAATATTCTGCTCAGAGCACAGCCAGAGGAATGCCTGCATGGCTTTTTACAGCCAGGTCCCAGCTGTACTTGGTATGTGTTCCAAAGTTGCCTGGACTCGTAACAGCCTCCAGCAGTAGATTGACATTGGCATAACACAGGACTGAAGTTACAAGTCTTTTATATATCAGTACGTGTGTAACCTACTAAATGCTAATAACATAAACACTCAAGTCAGCAAAAACCACTGGAGCCGGAGGGGACAAAGAAAAACTCAGAGTAGAGTATCAGAGATTGAGTTTCAGCCATGCAAAAAACAAGGCAAAGATGGATTTACATCTCAAACCTTGCCACTGCAGCTCAATCTTATAATCACTTATCTGTTTTAATGGACTGTGTCTTTCTTTTCCCTTCCTTTACACTGTGTTTTTCTTTCTCTAGCCCTCACCTTCCAACCATTGCAACATATTTGTTCAAAATGGATGCATTTCTGGATTAGTGTCAGAAAAGACAGGACTTGCCTTTTGACTTAGTTGGTCAGTAAAGAGGCATTTTAAATTATTTAATGAAACAAAGTAATAAGAGAAATCACATACAGCTGTATTACATGATAAAACATAATTTAACTGTTAAAGTTGTTTGGATACCCTCTGAAGTTGAGCAATGCACTCCATCTGTGTCCTTTTATAAAATATGTACACATTATCACAGATCTTTAAAGGAGGATTCTGCCTCTGCAGTAAAGATGGAGGGGGAAAAAAGGCTCAGTCTTACTATACTCTATAAACAATGAATATTAAACTAATAAATGAAGATGTAGAATTAAATTATTTTAAATTATCACTGTATCTTTCAGAATGCAATGACTCAAGTCTGATTACTTCTGCTCTTTTCCTTGGAATAATTGTATCTATATATTCAAACAGTAACTTTAAGAAGAATTCTTGACTAGGGAGCAGCACAGTGAGTATTACGCAGAACTACACCCCACTTTAAGAAAAATACAGTCAAGGGAATAATGAAGACAAGCATGTATCCTTTCATGATGGCAGACAACCACACCAACCTACACATCAGGATTAAAACAGTTGATGTCCCTGGAGAAGCTGAGCTGACAGCTATCAAGAACAGTGCAGAAAGTGATAAGCCTTACGCTGCTTACACAAAAAACTAACAAGAAGAAAAATGATGAAGTAACAATAAGCTGATGCTTTCCTTTTCATCTTTGATGTTTTACTTACCATGATGGGATCCTCTTTCATAGGGCATAACATGAGATACATACATACATGTAAAACCACAAACACATATCTAACACATGCATTTACAATAAAATGTAAGACATATGTTGTATATAGCACATAGAGGGGTTTGTTTGTTTGTTTTCTCAGTATAGCTTTACTTTCCTGCGATACCTTCTAAATTCCAAGGTCCCTTATGACTAGGAGCAAATCTTTACATGAAAATGAAGACAAAGTTATACTGCTTTGAAAGAAGTTGTAGATGCTCACAGTGAAGAGATTATTTGATAAAGGATGGGGAAATCTTAGAGAAATGAGACTCCAAAGATGCAAATTTAGTAACAATATGAAATAATAAGACATAAACAATAACTGATAGACTCATTTTCATAGATTCAGAAAGCACATATGCCTGTGTCATGTAAGATTGAAATAGAAGAGATATGGACAAATGAGACAAAATCATTTACTTTTTAAAAGGACATCTCTTTTATTTTATTTAAAAGCAAATTTTATTTTATTTTATTTTTACAGTGAAGCAAGGTCTCCCAACTTCCAATGGCCTACTTTTTTCTTTTGTTTTTCCTTTAAAGTAGTATGGAATAAAGTATTATGAGATGAGTTTGACATATATGAGCATGAAAGTTCTGAATTCATCTTTTCATCTCAAACACTAATTGGGAAGACTAACATATATTAAAAAAACAGCTTCACAAATGTTCAAGCAGATATTTTTGTTGTTCTCTCAGTATAGCTTTACTTTCCTGCGATACCTTCTAAATTCCAAGGTCCCTTATGACTAGGAGCAAATCTTTACATGAAAATGAAGACAAAGTTATACTGCTTTGAAAGAAGTTGTAGATGCTCACAGTGAAGAGATNTTCTGCAACAGTCATCGCAGCAAATGTGGTGCTGAACTATTGCTGCCATTGCAGGAGATTGACACAGATCATCATCACTAACATTTCTGGAAAGGTTTTTGTTGAGTGTGCATAAAGTAAAATGAATAGAAGAAAAATGACAAGTGACAACTAAAGTTTTCTGATCACTGAGGAGAGATAATTTGCTTATGTGTTTTACTGGCTGATAACAGAGACTTAGAAGGGGAGATTACACATCAATAAGTTGGAGTAATACAGAATTAATTCTAAAAATGTTCTTAAGCTATTTGTTTCTTCATAACACTATTAATTAAAATACCACAGTGTCAGACACATCATCTAACCTAGTGAAAACAGCAAAGAAAGCCGTGATGAAACACTCTATTGCAATGGTTTAGTACAGTGTAAGAGATAATTGGTGTTTGATAGGCATGCTCCCTAGAACATAGCTTACATTAGATATTCTTTTGCCAGTGTATCTTAGTCCATAACTGCTTGAATACAAATCCCATTGGTGAAATATCAACAGCAGTAATGAATCCCTAGAGATCTGATTCTTGTATCACAAGTCAAATCATCAGTTATTCTGTACAGGTATAGCTGACTCCAGAAATCATTTCCCTGTGTCAAGGGACTACTGTACATCCCATTCTCTTCATAATGTATTCCTCTAAATACATTCCTCCTCCTCTTGCCCCCCCAATATCCACATGAAATAGAATATATTTCCCTGCAGATAACTTCTATTAGTATAGTTGCTCATAGAATCATCATTTTTGTGTTTATGTACAGAGAGCCTAGCACAAGGAAGTTCATACACTTGACTAAGAGAGCACTACAATAAAGGTAATCATTTTTCCAATTTATTGTCCCATAAGAGAACAGCAAATTCAAAGCAAAATTCTACAATCCACTAACATTTAAGCACTTCCTTTTTCCTAAAAAAGTGTTCATATCTGTTTGAATATCACACTATTTTCACCTACATTATTTCTTCTAAGTCAAAATATATTTAGAGCGATATTTAAGAACTGAAGGAAAGTACTAATAATCTTTTCCTCTGATATAATTTTAGGGTTCTTATCAGCAAATGTAGATGCTTGGGCACAGGTATAAGAGTGATTCCATTGTGTAGATTGGAGTCCAAAATTACACAAAATGAAATATCTTAAAACAAAGTGAATTTTCTGGTTTCATTTCTGACAATAAAAATGATAACAATGAAAAAGATAATGATAAAAATTATTATTTTATATCAAAACCTCTTTGAAATCTATCACCCTTGCAGAAAAGGAAGGAATACATCAAAGAAAGAAATACATCATGTGTAAAATACGAGAATTTAAAGAAGCTGAAGTAAACTGAATCCAAAGTGGAGAATTAAAATTATACTCAAGACCACCAGAAAAACACAATCTTGCCGCAGAGCAGCTTGCATGAACAATGATGACCTTCCTCTTCATGTTGGGGTACTTTGTTGCACAGCACAATGCTGCACTCTGGTACTCTAGTTTTGAAAATTTCATCTTTTGTTTGCCAGATTAAGGCTATTTTGGCTATATTTTTTTGCCTGTTTGTTGGCAATATACCAGGGCAGGAGTTCCACACTCAATTAATATCAGGAGCTCTTCAGCCCAGTTCTATGTCACTGGAATTTTCATTTTGGTATTCTCCCATCTACGAAGTGAGTAAGAGTTTAATTTCAGGAAGGGATGACAGCCAGAGAAATAAAAAATTACTGTCATTAGAGAGGTGATAAGACCAAAAGGCCTATTGGTAAGGAAGAAAGGAAAGGCTGAATAAAAAAGAAACAGAACTGTAGGACCTAAGGACGTATCAGACCACTCAGGAAAACAATGTGGAAGAGAGATTTTTAAATTTTCACATTTATATTTTGCATTATTCAAGTGCATTATAATGTTGTGGAGGAGGATAAAGAAAAACTATTCTCTAATCCAAAGACTTTCCAGAATATATAGAAGTAAACATTTCAATTAACAAACAAGCCTAAACATCACATGAACTTTTGAATTATCTGTTTGGAGGACTAACAATAGTTCCGCAAAAAGGCTTTCAAATGTGAACAAAAAAGAGTTTGTAAAAAACATAGACTCTCATGACACTGAAAGAATATAAGGATGAACAGAGCATTTTTTGTTCATTAGCTTGTTTTTTGTTTAGGACATCTGTGTCTAGTATAATAAGCTGCATTGAAGAGACAGCTATGCCTTAGTCTAACAGGAATTTTATAGATATTAATGAGATCTCAGGCTTGTGTGTTATGGATATACTTACACAAGGTACTAATCTGCTACCAGCCCACACACATACATCACACACAAGCTTGTCAGCAAGATGGTGATTAATAGAGTGCTTTTCATTAGCATTGGACCGCTAACTTTTTCTGACTTACGTTGGCATGTGTGCCTCTATTGCTGGAGGCAACTGTGATAAAGATAGGGAGATCTAGAAGAAACCATTGAAACAACCAGGTGTGGGAATTAAATCAGTGATATACAATCTGTTATTACGATTTTAGTGATGAAGAAAATAAATGCAACTCTGTGACTTTGAACTTTTGCACCATTCATAGCTCTTATCAGTATGAGAAAGACATCCCTTCAGAATCTGGTATTTTCACATGCGGGCATTGTGAGGCTTTATTGTTGCGTTTGATAGCACAGGGATTGTGAGACTCCGTGTGGCTCTGCCCCAGAGGCAGCTCTCAAAAGCCCTTCTGTCTCAGCTATGAGTCACTCAGACTGCCCCTGGCACTCAAAACGGCTCAGCAGTGCTGATGATACCACGATTCTTTGCCATCCAGATGAGATCAGTCCTCCAGTCTGATGGCAAATGGAAAGAATGAGAAGTGTTTTCACTAGAATCCTCCTTATGTCTCACTGTGCACACTATTCTCCCAGGCAGGAAAAGCCAGAAAATGGCCTGGATGAGCAAACGAAAAACAGAAGCACTTTTAACACGAAGAGAACTACAATGCAATAAGCAACATGTGATCTACATAAAAAACAAAACATGTAAGCTATTCAGACTATTCTACTTTTATAAATACACAGGAAAGAGACTTCTGATGCACATAATATCTTTGAATAATAAAAACTGGACTTTTTAAATGCCAGGCTGACACACCGTTGCCCTAGCTGGGCACAGGAAGCATTCATTTGGCTACCAGGAAGGCAAATCATGAGCAACAGCTGGAATTAACGTGGGGTGTTAATGCTGCAAATAGGAACAGATACCACCAGTCTGGTGTTTTTTCCTGTGAGATGCACAGACTGTTGGCACAGTAGACGAAGAGGGTCACACTCCTCTCGCATGCTCAAGCTGTGCTTCACAAGCCATATTGTCATTTCACAATGAAGAATAAACTGGCATTATATAGAATGCTGTGTAACCAAAGACATTATTTATTGTATTTCTCCTTATAAATTTTAGATTTTACCTGGGAATATACAGTGATATAGGCTTATATTTTCTTGGATATCTGAGAAAGTGACACTGCATCTTTAGAAATGTGAATCAAACCAATAAATTCAAAATGTCAGAGGACTAAAAGAAAACTGGCAACATCTAGTATGTATAAACAGTGCTCATATGAAAAAAAAAAACAACTAAAACCAAACCAAAACCCCACAAAGTTGTTCGTAAAATGCAAGTGCTAAAAAGTGAGATAGAAAGACTTCCAAATAACCTACACTGCTGGTACACCATTACAGTCTTGTAATAAAGTGACTTTTTTAATGTTCAGAATGACTGTAGGATTTCATGTGCAAAACAGGTTTGACAGAAACAGTTTTTACACTCATACAGAATCTTAGAGGTATAATTTAAATGTATGCCAATTTTAGCCTAGGAAAAGTTTGAATAGAAACTTTTTTTTTTTAATTAATTTATCTTTCCTATCATAAAGGCAGGATGACAGTAATTTTTTTTTCTTTGTCCTTGCCCAAAGACAAAGGAATCATCAGCAGCACTGGTTGGACAGACTTCCATTTACAAAAATCAAATAAAAGGCACAAACCGTTGCTTGAAGGCATGAAAAACACCTTTGGGATTAGCACTTTAAAATTCTTTTGGCTTAATAGACAAATGGCTTTTTATATACGATATATATATATAAGTTCCTATTCCTTAAATTCTTAAATTCTCTTACTCATTGAAAAGGTATATGCTTTGTGCTTACATATCCATTGGCACAATCACCAAGCAAACAATCATAAATAAAATGGGAGAGAAAAAAAGGCTGTATTTTAGGCTTGCAGATGTTACTCAAATTTTGGGTTTGATTTGAGCCACAGTTACAAATACTTTTTCCACAGAATATCTGTTTTACACAAATTGATTGTATGTCCTATATTTAGCACTGAAACTATTTGACAACGTTCTTTGCAACACTGTAGTAAAGAAAAATGGCAAATATCACAAACTTCCACCATTACGGTTTTATCTGAATCTCAGATCCAGATTTCCTGAGGTCAGATGATCTGAAAAGGAAA
>VWZD01001537.1:25919-62232 GCA_013396695.1 Sakesphorus luctuosus | reverse complement strand
AAAAAAAAAAAAAAAAAAAGGACAGACCTCTAATCTGTCTGAGATGGAGAGAAAGAAGGAGGTGGCAGGAAATGGAATCAGTCCTTAGCCCAAGTCTAACAGGTCTCTTGCATTTTGAAATATGGAGGAATGTAGGGATTGAGATAAAAAAATGAGACAGATCAAAATAATCTAGCCAAAAAATCCAATAGAATAAATAGAAAAAGTCAGGTTTATTTTAAGTCTGATATTTGTAACCAAAACTTTAATTTCCAAAGGTCTGTAAGATTTCCACAAAGCTTTGAAAAAAGACTGTCTATCTAAGTAGCATTTATAATGTATGCTTAATATGTGTATACTGTTTTTGAAAAGGTTAACAGTCTGAATTGAAAATGAAAACAAATGTTCTTTGACAATTATAAATATTTCCATTGAAAATTTAGAAGTATAGAAATGATTTTGTCAGATCAATTGAATCTCTTCTGTGCATCTGGGGAAGAGTAGACAAAGATGGATTCATTTTATCTCTTAAAAAGTTAACATATTATTAAAAGAAAATCTATGGGAAGAATGCATAAATGTAGTTCTATAATACTGTGGAGTCCTGTCTTTAGCTTGAGAAGAACCTAAAACTGTCAGTGTGTTTTTGCACAGTGGTTATCAACAATTCATAAATCCTGAAGCAAAAAAGGTCCATTAACATCCCAAAACATACATAAAACTAGCTACAAGACAGTTTTAAAATACTTTTTATTCAAAATGAGAAATATTTTAAGGTGGAAAAAATACCTTGTAGTGGGCTGACCTTGGCTGTCTGAAACCCATGCAGCCCCTCTTATTAAGAAGGAGAATCCACCACCATCATTCTTCCAAAGGTTAAACAATCACACTATAAAAATGTTTGCCTGACAGCTAATCTGGTTTTCTAACTTCCACTTCCAGCCATATTGGAACTTTCAGTATTCATGATTTTTCCCGCTAAATTATGGATATTTGTATTAATAAATGTCAGTGTGTATTACAAATAATGATGTTTCTAAGCATTCATTTTCATAATTTCATTTGGTATTCAGTGCAATAACAGTAGCTGAAATAAATTTGAGTGATGTGGATGCCATAGCTATTTTCAAAAAAAACTTTGTTCCCATCTACAGCACTATATTATTAAAATTAGGTGCTACTGGACACTTCATTAAAGATTTATGATGTATATATGCCATGTCAGCAAATCATTGCCTGATTATTCATTTAAAAATGATGCCATAGAGGCTGTGTAGGTCATATCAAAATTTACCATCAGGAAAGTTTAATTGATTACATTTTGGAATAATTTCCTGTAAGAAATAAACAACCTGCAGCACTCAAAAATCCACCCCTGTCCATTTATCTTCTGCCTAACAAATCTGTCAGTCTGCAAAATATGGATATAGAATTATCAGTTTTGAAAACCTAAATTACAATGCAACATCTGCCCTTTCCTCTGAGGAAGTAATGAACACCAAATATCCCTTCCCACAAAAATCATATCCCCTTTCATGAAGAAAGTACTCTTTTGACACAAAACACTTTCTTTATTGTTGTTTACAGCACACAAAAAACACCCCAATTATACAACTAAAAATAAAATTTATTTAAGAAAAAAGTCAATAAAAATGAAGGAGTAAGGATCATTACATCTTTTGTTTTCTATGATTTTTTTATTACCATAAAAAAGAGATGACAAATCTCTTACATGCATTTTTGAAGACTTTCCAATATTGAAATTTCTCCTAGTATTTCAACATATTTTTTAAAACTTTCTCACTTAAAACAAAATTAAGATTGATTAAAAAGTAGCAGAATAGAAGTTTCTGATTGTTGGTTTGGGTTTTTTAATACATAATTACCACCTCTTCAAAAGTATTCAAATGTCAATGTCAAGTTTGTTTCAACTGAATCTTTAACCATCACACAGTCCCTGAAGGAGAAATCAGACTGCAAAACAAATGAGGAAAAACCTGCCTTCTACTAGCTCTTTCAGTGATTCACTGATTAAAGACATGGGCTTTTTTTAAACAGGAATAAACCAGAATTTCATGCCAGACTGTTCAGGTTAACTCAGTCTCTCTGAAGAATCAGAGTGACAACTTTTAGAAGGAAGAATTATCTCTTTCCCACAGTAATCACTATGACACACAAATACTGTGCATGATTAAGACTGACAAGACGTGGCACTAATTTCATAAAAGGACCATTCAGTTCTGCGTGTCCATGCAACAAGCAATACAGAAGAACAAACTGTAATGTATCTCTTAGGCCCCAGCCTTTTTTTAAGATTAGATATTGGGAAAGGAATAGAGCAACAATGAAAAAATTCTCACATTCATATGTTAAAGGTTCAAGCAAAGGAAGGTGGTGTTGGGACAAGTCCCTCAGAGAATTTTTCTCACCCTACCATCACAAAGGTTTGGGCATTAAAGTGCCAGGACTGAGGACAAAAGAGTGGTTGACAACTTCAGAGTCCAACTGAATGGTGGGCTGGAGGTAAGAAACAGAACCCCAGCACCTGAGTGTTGGAGGGGTTTTTCTCCTTTGTATTGGCTTGACTTTTGGTTTTGGGCAGCTGTAGGAAAAGAACTGCTGTTTGCTAAGCTGGTGAGAGCTTTTTCTGGCTCAGCTCCTGGCCTTCCCCCTTCCACCTCTGGGCACCCTGAGCTTCAGAGAGAGAGAGAAGATGGTCATAGCTGCTTCAGGACACACTGCAGATATTTTCTTCCTGGGGACTGCCTTGGACTGCAAGGAGATTCCTGGGAATCATCACCACTCCTCAACTCCCAGCTTTTTCTTCTTTTTGAACAAAGGACAAGGAGAGAGAGAGAGTCTGCTTTTCCCCTACGAAAAAGGCTCCATCCTGCACCATGTGAGTTGTTCACCCCCGTGTCTCTGCCTCGCTGGGAAAAGACTGAGAATTCACCTCCCAACCAGCCAAGGTGTGACACTGACACTGTCCATAAATATAACTACTCCAGGAGGAAACTACCGTTTGGGAGTTNCCTCCACTGAGCAGGAAAACTACTAAAATATGCTGGAAACAGAGCCTTATCCAACAGCCTCCAAGAACCCTTTCTTTCACTGCAATCTGCTGTGAACATTTTTGATTGACTGGACATCTGCATCTTTGAGAATTTTTTTTTTCCTTGGAAATCATGGAAATACGCAGGATTAACTGAATATTTTGCTAAGCAAGCAACTTGACTGTATCTCAGGGAGACAGTACATATATACTGGTACTTAGGAGCATCATGTGTAATTAAAGGATTTAGATTTAATGCAGCCTGTGTGCCTGAAGTTGTTAATAGCCAATTAACTTGATAAATGTCTAAAAATTGAGTTGCATAATCTTTACATTAAATTTCCACTATTCCAGTATCTTAGCTGTACATCACCATTCAGGACTTTCATAAACAATCCATTAGCTGCTGAAAGGATGAAATATAGAATTGAATGGTCAGACTAAATAGTTTTGGTTGCCTTAGACATAGTGATGATTTAGGGTTTCTGTTAATGGCAAAAGCATCAGACTTCCCACAGCTGGCACTCTATTCCCTGCCAAGGCATGACAGATGATAAAATAAGATGTTCTGAATATTAACACACCTCATGGACCAGAGGTCACAGCACAGTATTGTCAATCCTGCAGCAACACCTGTTTAAGGATTATGGTAAGCTTATTGCAAAAACTCAGCATTTTGAGTCATAGTTAATTACCTTTCCTTAGAAGTGAATCATATTAAAAGGGCTTGGGGTTTGCTTTTTGTGGTTCATTATGTTTGTGGCTTTTATTTTTCATTAGTGTGGAGTAAGACATAGGAAAAGGTTCTCCTCCATGGTACACAAGATCTAAAGCCAAGCTGGTTAAGAGGTGCAATGTTAAACCACTTGGACAGGAAATGACAAGAAAAGCCCTAGCTAATTTCTGTATAATAAAAAATAATGGCAAATTAAAACACTACTGGCTTAGCACAAAATATTGAAACCAGATCACATTAATAATAGTAATACACAAGATATTTAACAATTAAAAAATATAAACAAATTTAGGGTGTTCCTATTTTAGATTTATTAAGACTCTGCATGTTGTTATGAAAAGTAAATACAGAACAGGAATTATATTACCATTAACGAGGATAAGTGCTGTTGGATTGCAATCTATTTTTATGAGAAGACAATGTATTTGATATGTACCTGCATTTCAGATTTCAAGCAGAACTCTAAATAGCAAAATTTCTGTTGAATCATGACAAACAATATACAAAGTAGACATAATATAATGTATCAACTGTTCGTTTAGATCACTGTCACTTGTGATTTCTGAAAAGAAATGTCCAAAATTCCACATATAATTATCTTTCAGGGAAAATTAAGCCAAAAATGCTAAATTTAGATTGATTTTTTTATGAAAGGGATTCTGATGTCAAAGACAAATGAAGATATGGCACAAAAAGATGTCTGCCTCTTTATGAAGAGAGAACTCATCACAGATAAATTGACAAATAATAATTTAATACAGGATCATTAAAAAATAAATCTTTTTGGATTTTATATTTCTTCCTCTTTGTATTTTGTTTTCCATCTGATAAAAAATAATTTCCATGACAAATTCAATTTTTATATGTCAGAATATTTACCAAGGACTTCATCACAGGTGATAAGGGCCTCACTTAAATTCACATACACACTATTTCAATATGAAAGCCTTCTGCTGAACACTCACTAATCAAGAGTGTTATTCCAGTTTGCCTGAATAACTGAAGAAATTTCAGCACATACAAATGAAACCTGACCAGATGAGGTGCCAGCCTTGATGCATTTGTCAGAGAGAGTGCATGATTTGGCTTCATAATTGAGAACTTGTAAGTGATCCAGAAAAAAATGAAGGAAAAGATAAAAAAATGGAATCTGAGCACATTTTCTCTTTGTGTTCTCCTTTTCCTCCAATGGAAGTTAATATTTGACAAAGAACTATCACTTTCTAGAGAGAAATAAACCACTGAGTTAAAGTAACCAAAGTTTCGCGGAGACATAGGAATTCACCACACAAACCCATAGGATTTAGGTGAAGACCTTTTATTCCACACAGCACACAGGTTATATAGGGTTACAGGTACATCTTATTGGCTAAAAAGAGCTTACTCTCACACGTTAGAACTTCTAATTGGTTACAAGCTTAATATCTCACAAGTCCAGTGTTTACATTATCTCATCCTGATGTTTTGAGGTTGGTGTCCGGAGTAGAGCCAGGCCTGGGAGTACTCCCCAGGATGAGCTAGTTAGGGAGTAACCAAGGCCTAACGGACGAATAGCAGGTGTGACCTTGCTTTTACTGCCATATCTGCAGAATCCACTTTTGCTGGGATATCAGCAGAATTCTCATGGCCAGAGCAGTTGAATTCTCATGGCCAGAGCAGTTTGATTCCCATGGTCAGAGCACTTTGGATTGCTCAGAAATTCACTTTCTGCAACAAATCTCTCAACACTGAGTGGCTTGCGTTAAAGAAATGTCTTCTAATAATGATCTCACTCATGAGGTGAGATGCCTCAAAATGCTTTTTTTAATATTTTTACATCAAGGAGGGGAAAAAAAAATAAAAGTTTATCAGATGGAGAAAGCTGTGATTCCTTTTAAGATTTCCTCCTCAGCTTTGGAGAAGAAATCCAGTAAAAGAGAGAGTCATGACCTAAAACACTAAGCTGGTTGTCACTACTGAAATAACTGGGGAAAGTATGAGATTTTGACAGGTAAGCAAGAATAAATAAGAGAAATTTGGGGCAGGGGAATAGTTCCTAGGTTGACACAAGGAAATTTATTTTGAGGAATGAGAAATATGAATGTTAGAAACAGATCTGAATATATTCTAGGATGATTAGACTAGGGTGTTTTTTTTTTTAAATATGGATTTTTGGTGTAATCAAATACAACCTACCAAAAAGATACAGCGAAGGCTTAATTACATTAAAATGTGAATGGACTTCAAGAATGTGACTTGAAGACCAAATTCATAAGGGCAAATACATGACTATGAGTAATCAGATGACATCTCAATAACTAATCCTCTTACTTGCTCACAATTGATTCCTTCCACGGTATTTAACATCAGTTAAACTGAAAAATACTCATAGGGTTATAAAGTTAGCAATGATGCCGAAAAGTTGTCATGAACCTTTTGAAAATGTTCCCATAATTGTTTTTTATTTAGTCTGAAGAGCTCTACTGCTATCACATTTACAGAATCAGTCTTGTACTTAATAGCCTTTAATATATTTCAGAGGAAAGAAAGTTTGTCTATGATTTATCCTATTTTTCAGGATAAGCACTTCGCTATAAACTGTCATTGCACAGACAAGCTCTGTGCAATTACTGCCTGGATCTAGGTTATCCAGATATCTGACTGAGTAATGCATTTAACTTTGGTTTCAGTTAAGGTGTTTCTGGGAAGAAAGCCTTAGAGGATGCTGAAATATATACATATATATATATATACACATATTTAATGCATTTATTAAATACAAAGAATAATGTTCAGCAGTCCATTACAATGGAACTAGGTGGAGGAGGTGGAGAGTCAGAAGGAATCTCTGCTCTGCTACTGTTTATATTAAGGTAACCAACTCTGTGGCATGATCCAGTAAATAAAGCCAGGGGATCTGCAAATTCTCTTATTACAAGGATTTGGAAGACAGCTTTGTCAGAAAGCAGAGACAGTTAGAAGACAAAAGAAATAGTGTAGTAAAGATACTTCTCTCTTCCTCCTCCCTTAAAGAGAAGAGAATGTGGCATGAATATGCAGAGACATATTTTTTTATGTTTTATTTTTTAGTGTTCAATTATTTTAACTCTTATTTCTGAGAGCATCTAGACACCCAATCTGCAACAAGTCTGAAAGCAAACAGTATTACAGGCAGAAAAAAAGTGATAGTGTGTCTTTAGTAGCATGAGAATTACTTCAAATGGGTCCACATCAAGAAAAGTGTATAATGTTCTGATGTAGGTAAACTACAGACTGTGAATCCTAACTTTGTTCCCATATTTATAGTCCAAGAAAGAGTCCCTGTTCCAAAGAACCTACATTTTTAATTAGTGATTGTTATAGCACTATTTTATTTTTCTTTGTAATGGCATGTATTGTAAACTGATAATAATTCCATTCTAAGACTAAGGTTTTCAGTGGCACTTGTCTCAGATATATAAATACCTTTAGAAATGCCTTCTTCAAAGCAGCAATTCTATGCATGGGTAATGGCATCAATATTCATAGGAGGCAATCATTGATACAAAACCAGCACTCTACACAGACACACATTATATCACAAAATATAATGAGATAGTAGGCAAGACAGTGAATGCCAGAAAAAAAATGCCAGAGATGCAGATTTTCATTTGACTGGAGTTCTACAGAAAGCAGAAGTGAGAAACAAGGGTTATGTAACTGTTTGGCAAAAGCAATTTTTTGGCCCATTGGCTTTGTATATTTTATTTTAGATTTCACAACAAAATAACATACAGTTTTCCTTTTTTTCAGGCTACTCTTTTATTATTTTGTCTTGGTTTTATGTCTATATAAAATGGGTTGGTAATTATTAGTAATGGAAGAAATAATTATATGTTCACAAATATTTCAGTGAATAAACTGTAATCATTGAGCATTCTATGAGAATACATTGGACATAAAGTTCTTAAAGTGTAAGTTATACCATGTACTCTTAAACTTGTGATTATATTTCTCTCCGAACAAGTAAAGGGAAATGTTGATTGGATTTACAGTCTATATCTTATGTTATTATGGTCTATTTCTTATATTTACAGCTGAAGGAAAGCTTGTTGTCCAGACTCTTAGTAATATAATTTGTCAACATTTATTGCAGCCAATAGAACAGTGAATTTATACCAACTAAAGGTGAATACTATGCTTTTTTAAAAGTTGATTTATAGTGTAATGCTTAAAGGACTGAAGATAAGCTAGTTATAAATTTTGGTTTAATGCTTTAAAAATATAGCAGGTTCCTCTGCGAGAAAAGAGCAATGAAAATTAACAGAAAAACAAAATAGAACTAGTGATGCATATTCATGTACTTTATCAGCCGACCTATAATATAGTATAACTCAGGTACCATTCTAGGAATTTAAGTTTTTAGTAAACAGTTTTCTTTCAAACAGCACAATGCAAAGAAACATATTTTTCACCAGTTTCTTTTGCTTCCTACACACTCCTTACTTCAAAACCGCTTTGTAGATGAGCTAGTGTTTTAGGTACTGTCTGCAAGCCTGTTCTTTTCCCATTCTGTAAAGTGAAGAAAAATAATCTACTTGCATGCATTCATCTCATGAAGACATCCTATATTTCCACTTAGGAAGTGGTACGTCTTGAGTAAACTTCTGTAAAGTATGTGCTCTGATAAATTTCCCTATAAAAGAGAAAATATATGTGTATGAAACTTAGATCATATAAGACTCGGGTTTAATAAATAGGAAAAAACCTTATTTTTTTAAATTATGGGAAACTTTTTGCTGCATTAAGAAGAAAGTTCTTAGGCTAGATTTTAATGACATACAGCAGTGCATTAATTAGATTATTAACTAAATAAATAATGTTTTCTTTCATCCTTGTTATAAGTCAGCCTTAAAACCTACACACCTTGATCATGTTCATTCTTAACCCAACAAGTGGACCTTAGAAGCTTCTTTTTCTTCTCTGACTTTATTATTATTATTCAAATTGAAAGAAAATGCAAGAAACAGACATTTTGACCTCTAGAAAGATTTTGTTTCACCATATAGAAAGCTTTGGTGATACACAGGAGGCTGGAAAGGGGATAACCAATAACACGTAACTCAGGCTGGGTGAGGGTTTTCTCTAAAGGTTATGCTTTCATCATGTATGTATGGGGCGTTCCTGGAAAATTTTTGATAGTGGGAAAGCTAAAGGATTGAATTCTGTGAGAAGATGCCAGATGCTTTCCCCTAGTCCAACAGAGCCATTACACACAGCTCCAAGGCCAACCCACTGCTGGTCAAGGCTGAACTTATGGGCTATGCTGGGAGAGGCTCTTGGACAATATGTTTAAGAAGGGGGAAAACTGGCTATACAAATGCAGCTGGGAAAGAGGCATGGAAATATGTGAGAGAAACAGCTCTGCAGACAACAGTAAAGAAGGAGGGGCAGGAGGTGCTTCAAACACCAGAACAAGGAGTCCCCAGCAGCCCAGAGGGGAAGACCAAGGTGCAGCAGGATGTACTTCTGCAGCCCATGGAAACAGACAGTGGAGGAGATATCCAGCTGCAGCCACGACAGAGCAGGTGTATGCACCCTGAAGGAAGCTGTGACTCTGTGGAGCAAACTCCCTTTACTACCTGTGGCTCTGCAGAGAGGAGCCCACATATTTGCTGCAGGATTTGTGAGCCCATGGGGGACTGATGCTGGAGCAGCCTGTTCTTGAAGGAAGGCACCCTGTGGAAAGTATCCCAGTTCAGGCTGTTCATGAAGGATTGTTTCCCATGGCAAGGACTCTACACTAGAGTGGGTAAAGTATGAGGAGAAAGGAGCGGCAGAGGTGTGTGATGATCTGACTGCAATCCCCATTCCCCAAGCCCCTGCACTGTGTGGGGGAAGACCTGGAGAAATCGAGAATGAAGTTGTGTCTGGTAAGAAGGGAAAGAGGGAGGACGGTGTTCCTTAGGTTGGTTCTTATTATCACTATTTTCTTATTAATTATCAATAAATTAATTTTCTTAAATCTAATCTGTTTTGCCCATGCCAGTAACTGATGAAGGATCTCATCCTGTCTTTATCTGTATCCATGAGCATTTTGTCACATTTTTCTCTCTTTCCAGTTGAGGAGAGGGAGTGATGGTGGGCACCTGGTGTCCTGTCAAGGTTAACCCACCACAGTATCACATTGTTCATCTTCTGCATGTTCCTGTTCTATGTTGAATTATTTTATCTCTTATCATGATGAGATACTTTTTACATTGAACACACATTCTTTTGTCTCCATATTTTATCATTCAAACTATTATCTCTGAGAAACTACTGAAAAGTCAGGTTCTATGTCTAGTACCCTGAATTTGAAAGTTGGTTGCTGTATTTTGAAATGAGATTCTTTGTGTATTTTTTAGTTTGAGACAAAGAGGAGTTTTCCACTAAACTTAAAGTGCACACTTTAAATACAGGATGCTCACACATCTCACTTGCAAAAGAAATTCCTCAAGCCCCACAGCTGGAAGACAGGAAAAGAGCAAGTCACGTTGAAGTATAAATACTAAACATCAGTCAAGAAGGAAGGAAAAATGGACATAAAACCAGTCATATTTACAATAAATTACCCATTATTTTATTTCTGCTCATGCTGCACTGGGCCTTAATTAATAAGTATTGCCACCAAGATGAATTCACTAAACACTTAGAAAAACTATTAGTAAGACTGAATTTTCTTGGCAGTAGAAAATACTTGGCTTACATTACTCTGCTTGTCCAGAACCAAATGAAATGGAAAGTATTGCTTTTTGCACCCCCAATTTCTTGTAAGCCATTTGCACATATTGATTAAAATAGGAAAAAAACCCCATGAACCACCCCTTGTTCCCTAGGTAGTATTTCCAATAAAAGGCTAGGAGGCCCTTTTTAGCTTCAGAATTGCAGTGACTGAGAAAGATTCACAGCATTTTTGCATAATATAGTGAGAATAAAATATGTATAAAAGTCATCTTGCCTCTTTGATCAACAGTGAAGGAAAGGAATGGCAGATAGAGAAGCCACAGTAATATTTCTTGTGTTCATCAAATTAAATAAAGCCAAACTCACAGCGGGACTTGATGGTTTTGATTTTTGAAAGTCAACAAAGTTACACAGATCAAACTCTAAAACACAAAATGCAAAATTTCCACATTATGTATGAACTGCCCATGCATTTTTCAGTGCTGAAACACCCAGGAAATATACCTCACTGACATCTCATTGAGTTGGAAGATGAATTTTATTTGTTTGTTCAACATGCATTGTGTAAGTGCCAATAGTTTGCTTTACTTTTAAGAGTGAGGCTGGACAATGGTAAGGCAATCTACTTTATCCTGACTGCTGCCCTGTGACTCAAAGGGGAAGCTTATGGGGGAAAAGGGCATATTTCTCTTCTTGAGAGCGACTGTGTGTGCTCAGAAATAATTTCTGAGTGCAAATGCACAGCACAGAATAAGACCATAATCATGGGATCAATAGAGCCAGCACATCTCAGAAGCGTCCTGTGAAGGCCAGCAGTCCTAAAGGCCTCAAAAGTAATCAAGAATGTAAACTTTTCTAGGGATCTAGGGGAAACTACAGAACTTTTGTAAACCAGTGAGCCTCTGAAAAAAACGAATGAGAAGGACCCATACTGACAGAACATACTTCCCAGTGGATTGGGAAGACCCATTTTCAAACACCTGGTATTAATCTGCCAGATCCAGAAGATCTAGGAATTATCTATTGAAAAAAAATTGTCTTTTGCAGTTGAATTCTAACACAGATGTAAGACTGGCGATTAGCTCCTTTCTCAGAATTATTGGCCTCCATATTTAAAGGAAAGGATGAGGCTATCCCCCCTCAATATTTGGTGATTCCTTATTCCATTACATTGATGCCAAAGAGGTTTTTGATTTTTCACATTTTGTAGATTTTAGAAAAACAGTAGATGTAGCACTGTAGATTTTGGTGGGTTAATCAGCTTATAGTATAAGGTCCTTCTATCTCTACCCCTGCTCCAGACCAGGCCGCTAAGATCTGCCAGCTGTTTAGTCTCTTTCTCAAGGTACAAGATTGGAGGCTATCAGAGGGAACATAAACATAGAGCGGAATCACTCGGAGCCCTGGAGAACATCCAAAAGACCTTTATGTGCTGAAGAAGAGGAGGTGGATGAAGACTGAGGGTCCCGAAAACCCCAGCCTCAGTTCAACAGGGGGTGGGAACTGGGAGGGGACAGAGGTGGAACTGGACATGTGGACTGTAGTGATTGGATAGATTATATTATAAAAGCTATGGAAATCAAAGCTTGCATTAGTGCGCGCCTATGTATTCCTGGATGAGCGGGGTTGCTCATTAAAGTAACTACCCCTTATCTTATCTCCTACAAAAACTTGGCTCGGAGTCTTTTTTACAGACTTTTACAGCAACAACATATTAACATTAGTAGTTTCTTAATGAAATGGAAAATTTGGTAACAGTTAACAGGTGGTCATGCTGATACAAAATCCTTTCCATAAAACAGATGTGAGAAATTAAGTGGAACAATCTGTTCTTCTGAAAAGCGAAATTCCCCCTGCATTATCTTTAATTTTTACTTTTTTAGCTAAATAAAAGTAAGTTTATTTTTTTTCACAAAAAATAATATCAGTTTATGCCTTTACACTTTACACAAGAAGATCAGTACTTTGTAATGAAGGAGTTGAAGTGAGCTTTGATATTAAGTTGAGGATAATTAGAAAAATGTAAAAAAAAAATTAGAGGGTGCAAAGTCAAAGCATAATCAATGTGAATGCAGGAAATTCACAGAAGAAAAGCAGAAATTTGATTGAAAGGGACAAGTTAAATAAAGTAATAACCTCTATGAATACTGCCTCTGGTAACGCTTCTCCCTTTGATTTGCTTCATCCTTAGATGACAGTACTGACAGAGCATTTTTTACTAAATATTTCTGTAACTTTTTTATAAGAAGCCCTTTCTATATCACATTGAAAACAACGTGACACACTGCTCAGTAAAAGACTTTCTGCCCATGTAAGTAAGGAATGTTAACTTCATCCTAATTTAAAGCTGAAAATAATTCTTTTTGTGGGAGTCCTATCATATCAAAATTGTATGAAGACCAGGAAAGAAATCACTCTCATGAGGAAGCTACATTTTTATTTCATCAGAACTGTTTGTCTACAGCAGTCATGAGACAGCCAGACACTATATGTCATCCAAGAACGAGGAATAGCAAGTCAGTATAACCCCTTTGTACTGAGAAATTTACCACACTGACCTTCTGTGCAAGAACAGTAATAGAACGATCTATGAAACAGATTTCTTCAAATAGACTTCAAATTTCCCACAAAATAATAGTGTTTTACGTAATGAAAATGTTCCTATCTATGAAGCAGCAATGTTCTGCAATGTGCAGCAAATGAAGACAAACTTGGGAAAGATCTTGAACCTTTGCATACCTTAGACTTTCTTGGCAATCTATATTTTAGTTGATACACAGTATATTAGCAAACACTGTGATCTGGACTGGAAAACAGTTTGCAGGAACTGTTATCACCCCCAGATATACTCTTCAACCTGGCATCCAACCAAAGTCAGATTATCTTCAGACTGAAGTTTCCGTACAGTTTATTATATGGGCATAATAGTACACATGTAAAATCTAACAAGGAATGATCTCCTGATCACTGCCATGTGTTAACAGGATCTGGCTCTTTCCACTACTGTTAAGACTCTGTTTTTCCTAGCCAAGTATGTATTTTCCAAGTATTCATCTACCTAAAGTGGCCTGCAAACAGTGTAAAGGAAAGATGCTCTAGGGAATGACAGTTCATCCTGAGAGCAGGAAAATCTCCACCTCTGGACAGAATTTTCTTTCTCTAGACATCAAACAGGAAGCTGAAATGACTAGATTAAACCAAAATCAGGATAGATCAATATAGAATCATAGAATTACTAATGTTGGAAAAGACCACCAAGATCATGGAGTACAACCATGAACCCAGCACCACTATGTTCACCCCAGAGCCATGTCCCACAAGTGCCACATTTACAAGCCTTTCGAACTCTTCCTGGGATGGCCACTACTCTGAGTATCACCACTCAGAAACATCCATTTCCAAGGACATGTCAGTCATCCTGATTCAGGTATAGTTTCAAATGAATGTACACAGTTTCAAATTCACTTTTCTGGGGATGATGCCTCTGAAATTTTAATATTTTCTTTACACTGTTATTTTCATTTCATTCTAGGATGTCTGCAAAAGAACCTTCTTGACCAAACTCTCAGCTCAAAAAAGAACACTCTTGAAAAGGACAAGAAAAATAACTAAAAAAACCCCAAACACCCCAAAACAACAACAACAACAAAAACAACAAACAAACAAAATTGCTTCTCTGCCTTACTGATACGCTTTAGGGTTCATTCATTATCAGCCATATCTCAGAGGAATGTCTATATCAGTGCACTTGGTCCAAGATTCCTGGCTCCTTTTAGAAACTCCTTTTAGGATGCCTGTTTGCTGGGAAGCAGGCTCTACCCTGTACATGACAGTAAACAGTTGTCATTTCTGGTTCATCCATAACCCAGCCACATGTGAAGTTCAATTTTTCTGTGAAATATGTAATATATGATTATAGTATATAAGTTAACCAACAATATTTTTTAAATATTCTTTGCACAACCTGAAAGGGGAAAAAAATCTTTTGAGCATAATATCATGCATTTCACTGACACAGACAAACCTATCAAGAAGTAAATATTCATGACTAACTCCCACATCTTCTTCATGCCAAGACAGTGAGAAAAAATGTATGTACATTACTGCCACAGAAGGATTGTTTGAGAAATGAGTCACATATGAATGAAGAAGGAAATACAAGATATCCAAAAAGCTCAGCATATAATGAACTCTAAGATAACACCTCAAGAACTCATAATCTTTCCAATATCTGTACAACATCCTTACACCTTTCCTAGGACAAAATTAGTAAAAGTTCCCTTAAACACTTAGGGTCCAATAAATAAGCAACTTAAATAGCAGTGTGTATTACTGAAAACCTGAATAATTTGCTTTATTTTCTTTGGCCACACAGACATTTTGTCTCAGCATGTTGTACATTTCTTTCATGTCCAGTGTATAAAACAATAAGTACAGCATATATCATTTACATGTGCCCTCTCAGCTCTTTACCTGTGATAAACAGCTGCTCAAGCCACACTTAAAACTATTCTTGGTACTAAATGAATGGTCTGTCACTGATAAAATGAAATAAACTGTACTTCAGAATTCGAGCTGGAGAGACTAACACAAGAAGATATTTATTCACTATTGCTGCCAACAGAGTTCCCTTTAGTAAATAGAAGTATTGCTATTTTTCTTCCTCCAACCTTTTTCACACACCTCATTGCCCTTCTGCACAATCTTCCTCAGGTGGCAAGATGATATAAAGCACAACAAACATTTCCTCTTAAAAATCCTTTTGGCACAAGGAAGCATACTTGCCAATTAAACACTGCAAAGTTGCATTATATCTTAATAAACAATAAAAAAATGTTGTGTTTACTCATCAACACAACAAAGTATAGTGGTCCATAGATCAGAGATACCTTTAAGTATGTAAATGGATACCACCTGGTGGTGAAATTCCATGCAATATACAATGCTTGTTATTATATACCATGTTGGCAAATACACTAGTAAACATTTTGACAGACATCCTTAAACACAGACCTCAGAAGTATTGCAAAATCTTGTAGGCTCTTTAAACAGATGAAATCTTCCAAGAAATCTCTATCATATTTTTTGTCCATATTACTAAAGGCTTTTTGGAATAATGACTGCCAGTTGCCAATACCCAGATGATGAAAACTAAGAAAAAAAATAATGACTCAATTTAAGTACTTGGGTTTAGAAGAAAAAAAAAAACAAAACAAACCAAACAAAACCCAATAACTAACCACTTAAACAAACAAATAAATCTGTAGGAAAAGAAATCCCTACATATTTAATGAATACACTCTGCAGATCTTCATTTAGCAGGTAATCCTGAACCATGAATTACTGTTAAATAGTCATGTTAAACACTAATTTTGTATAAGTCTATGCCAATATTATTTTCAATTTCAGTGTATATCAACATCAAAGCAGGATACAGAAAACAAGTTTCCAAAGAAAAGAAGAGACACAAAGGCTGGCTATTTTGACTGTTGGCACAACCATCAATGCCTGCTATTTTTTCTATTTTTTCCTTATTAATCTTTAATGACTATTGCATTGTTTACATGGTGTTACTTTCAATGACTGAAGCCAATAAAAGATCTTATTTCTTTCACAAATAACCCGAAAGAAGGATAAAAATAAAAAATTAATTTTTTTTTTTTTGAGATCTTTTCACCAGCAAAATTGCTTATCCTATTTACCTTAGGGTGGCACATTTGACTTCAAAGGAGCTGACCAAGCACCCAGTGAAGGGTACTACCCTGATGTTCGAAAGACTCGAATTTAGCCTCTAGAAAATTGTCAACTTTTACTCAGAAAATGAGCGTATTGTTAAAATTACCTTAGGGGATCTATACTGCACCTTTCAATATAGAGGTTAACATTTATATTACTGCCTGGACCAAATGCAATCAGGAGATAATCACCATGTGACGTCTGTGACCAATGTTGAGCAACCAGCAAGTGATACCGGCACAGCTTCCTGCTATACTGTGCACCTTAAGTCTATGAAGTAAATGATGTAGTAGGGAGGTAGCTGACTCTTAATTTAGGAGAGAAGTCATATAAACAGGAATTGGAACTAGAAAGAATGTAATGACACAAGTTTAGATATAAAAATATATTAAAATACCTAGATTGAATTCTTTCAAAAATTAAGATCTTCATCATTACTTTAAAAAATGGAATTCTATCATGGAATCAAGTTTCATAGGTAACTCAGTAAAGTCCATGGCCATCCTTTTATCAACCTCAGAGAATACTGAAAGAAATATTTATAGAGGAGTGATTTCAACAATTGCCTTTAAAAAAAATCAAGATGTGTAAATACCAGGAAGTGCTTTAATCATAATGTAGTGTATAGAACTTGATAAAATCTAAATACACAGCTAGAAAGTCCTAATGACTACACTGAAAAGATATTAAATTTATATTTCAGTGAAAATATATCTACTAAATTATTAAATTCTATTACTTTCAAAATATTCTAATAGATTATTACAAAATTCTATCATGTGCTAGAACATGACAGTACTATGACCTTCATATTAGATATATCATTACATACATTCAATATGCTCTTATACATAATTTGTTCAGAATTTGATTTTCCTCTTTTCCTCTTTTCCCCCTCCCAAGCATTTCTTCAGCAGTTCTTTCATTGGAGGATGGAAATTATGGCAGCCTCCTTAATGATCAATGTAAAAGAAATCCCTTAATTTCTGGCTTCATGGGAATCTGTGCCAGTAACACATTCATTCTAGGGATGACCAGATAGTCTGACAGCTCTGAATGTTCTCCCATGAAGTGTTAATTTCTGTGATCACTTTATCATGACTGATCTATATGGTCACATGTGGATGTACACACATAGGATACAAGAAAGTAAAAAAGAAAAAAAACCAACAACAACAACAACAGAAAAACAAAACCAAAACAATATAAAAAGTGGTAGTAAAAATAAATTTTTAACCATTAAAAAGCTGTCTGAAAAAAAATAAGATCACAATCTGAGAATAGTCAAAAACTGAACAGGAGTCAACTAATTATGTTAAATGACAGGGATATTTGGATTATATTTCTTAACATCTAATTCAGTCCTCTTTGTTTTTCTCAGTAGTCATCTCAGTTTTTCCTCTACAATTCTGTTGTTGGCTAAATACATTTGATTTTTTTTCCTTCAACTTTTATATAAATGATATCCCTGTTTTCATAACTCAGTCTTTTAACTTTCATAAAATGTGCTCAGAGCTGGTAAAATGGTATCAAAGGGAAGAAAAATACGATCTGACTTGTTTGGTGTACTTTGTGGTATAGATCTTACCTAACAATAGCTAATAATTACAACTTGCCCTTAAAAATGTACTTGCTTCCAACAGGTAGCATCCTAAAAATGTAAGTATTCAATCATCTGTAAAGGATTCTGCCACAGCAAAATGCACCACCAGTATTCAGGTACTTCTTTCAACAAATAAATCTTGCATTTACTAGTTGATTTTTTGTTGTTGGGTTGGTTTTTATATCCTTCCATACAAAAATATTGCTGCCATTATCTATAGTAAGGTTAAGTATGACATTAATCAGATCGAAAATGTAACCAGTCACTAAATGTTACCATTCAGGCTTATGTTGACTTACATATATATAGGTGCCAGAACTTCAGGTCAAAGGTGAGAACTTGATGCTTCTGAACTTCAGTGTGCTATTTATAATCTGACCACAGGGTTGTGTATTGTTGTTCCCTTTTCAAGAAAGGAAGAGAAGGGAGATAGGGAGGCAGTAATGCACCAAATGCCATCTTGCTTTGTGGGGCAGAAAGTGATCGTTCTACAATAACCAGATATTGCAAATATTTTAAGTAATACATAATTATACTTAAGACAGAAAATACTTACACTTTAGAGATAAAGGTAAACCACCAAGAGAAATGTTTTCCACCAGCTCTGAGGAAAGGGCTTATACAGTGACATAAATTAATGTATGATAGTAGCTATTTACAGCTGTGAAGAATTCTATTGTGCTGTTAAATGTAATTCTCAGCATTTAAGCCATCAGGGCCAAAAGGAAGGTTCATAAACTCTACTGTTGCTCATTAGAGCAGAGATTATTAGATTACATGTATTCACTCATCCACTCAAATATGTCAGAATCTCAGAGATAATTGTCTTTAGCTTTAACAGAATTTTTATTGAAGTGATTTATCTTTAATACACAAAATTTGAAAAGCTCAACTCTTGCCTACAAAACAATTATCTAGAAAACCAGAACACAGCAGACTCAATCTACTAGCTCAGTGATTTTGTAACTGCTTTAATTAGGATCTCAGGACAGTGTCCCACAGAGTTCGCCCCTTTCCCCCATTCTGCAATTCTTGCCTAGCTGCTCAAAGCAAACCTAGATTTGATGAGTTACCAAACGTGCATTCTACATCTGACAATGTGTTGCTTACTTTCAGGAAATATAATATTGATAGCAGGATTGCGTTTTATTACTTGATCCTCAGCCATTTCTTGACATGTTCATTTCAATTCTGCTAAGAACATACAGTGAAATTATAATACATAGCTTTTCCTATCAACTTCACAAGAAATTAATCTTCTCTATTAATGTCTCCATCAAGGATCACAGTTACATGGAGTTGCATGTAATAGAAGCCCTTAAAATACTTGCTTAGATGAAGAAGCAAGAATATTCAGGTATTATGCAGCATTGTAAGAAAGCAAGGGGAATACTTTCTAATGGCTCCATACTGAGCAGTCTACCAAAGAAGGAGACTCAAGAAAGATGAGAGGCAACAAGCAAGCTAATGAGAAGGAAAATAATGGCAAGTAGTAGAAAGGAAGGGAGAAGCTCTTGATATTTATGTAAAACTGAAAAACCAGTATGAAAAAAGTGAGAGATATAAATGAATAAAAAGTGCACAGTGTGTATAAAAGCATTTGGTTATTTCAATAATGTTTACAGCAGAGTTTGACCATTCAATATACGGACCAGAAGAGGAACTGAAGTACTGCAAAAACGGTTTACTCAAAAAAAGTAAGGAATAGAAATCTGCCAGAACACTTTTTACTTCAATACTTTAGAAATTTAAGAATTTCAATATGATTCAAAACTGAAAATCTATCCAACAGAATATTTGGATATTTCAGACCCCCCGCTCCTCCAACCTGCCCCCTGCACCCTTCACCCCCAGATATCCCAGTTGCTTCAACATAGTATTTTAACCTAACTGAAAGACCCCTTTTTTGGCTGATTGGGTTTTGCTTATTTGCTTATTTTTGTGTTTATGGAACAATCACACTTTTCCAATCCCTCCGCCACATTATTTTAAGGTCTCAGTTTTCATCAAGAAGAAAAAGAATTAAACAAAACTATTTATAAAATTATTTTCTATTTACAACCAAAATTAAATTAAATATTTGAAACCCACATCAACAACAGGAGTGGACAGAAAACACAGAACAGATCAACAAAGCTATTAAAGATTTCAAATGATCCTTGTCTCATAAAGAATTTAAAGGAAACACATTAAAAGAAAGTTAAATTTGATATAAGTTTCAGTTTAATACTACATGAAAGACCTGTCAACTCTTGCAATGTTTTGTTTTACCAGATGAGCTAAAATAACAGTATTATGTTCAGTACCTTGTCCTAATCTTTAGCTTGGTATTTCATTAGAGGTTTCTATTAAGATAGCTGAGTTTCTTGTGTTTTATAATTAGACACTCAAACTGGATTTAGCAACCTTCCACCCTTTCAGAATAAACAACTTTAATTTTCACACCTTTTATCTACCAAAGATGGCAAACACATTATCAGGTATACTGTTTAAACTTCTGATTGACTTTAGCAGAAAATCTCTGCTTTTGGAAGAGTTCATTAACAGCCTCAAATTTACTCAGATGTATTTGCTTTGTGAGCAATCTGTGATGTCAATTTCATCAGCTTTTTCACGACTGGAAATATTGACTCTTACCTACTGGTATGATGCAAACAGTTATAGCATCCTCCTTATCTTCTTTTTTTTGAGAACTTACAGAGTTCTTCAGAGAATTACCCTGAGCACTTCTTGAATGCTCTGGCAGTCTTGTCTTTAACGTTAAAACCTATCCATTGCCAAGTTATTGAATGCCCTGTTACAGTTTTTTTCATAAAATAAAAGGATGCTATTCACTAGATCCAAATATGTACAAACTTCTTTTCAATTAATGACATGAAATTCCAAAATATCTATTTCAATTGCTTAGGTCTTAGTAAACTGCAAAATATTTTTTCTTAGGCACTTCTCTGAGTTAAAACTCTTAATATTTATCTCTGAAAAGATTCTACACTATGGTGCAGGAGGAAAGAGGACCAAAAAAGATAATGACTTTATTGACTCTTCTTAAAGAAAACCACATGCCAGCAACAGTTATTGATTTTCCTGAAATGAAAGGATAAGCATCTAAGGGTGTGCTTACTTAAGACTTTGGTCTGAAGATGCGTGTGAGGTTTTCTTCCTCTCTGCAAAGCTGTGACTCAAGCCATAAATTTGACAATGTTTTCAAATTCTTTATGCAGAAAAGACTATATTTTCTTCTCTGTTTCAACTTCATGAACTTGGCCTTCGTTTCTTTTTTCCAAACATCATCACAGCAAAGGTAAAATGAGTCATCAAGAATGAAGTGAAGGTAATTGTAAAACTGGAAGTAAACTCGCAGCTGCTCTAAGGAAACAAAAACCACCTTATGTCCATTTATTTAACATACTCTACTCTCAAGAGAAATCGCTTTTTCTACTCTTTGGTTTTGCCATAAGAAAAGACTTCTGTTATAAAAGTAACATAAATTTCACATCCAAATTGTATCTTATGTAATTTACATTATAGTCAAAAGGAAAGTTTTACTCAGCTATTCAAAGGAACATCAAATAACTTTATAATGACTGAAGTAATTAATAGAAGAGTTTAATTGAAATAGAAATTCTTTTTGTACACTATTTTTAGATCTCAACCTCTTGGGCCAATTCCACTGAAGTGCCCTAGAGGAGGAGGAGGAGAGGAGGATAGTAGTAGTAGTAGTAGTAGTAATAATAATAATAATAATAATAATAATAGTATTTTCAAATCATAGAATTCAGTAGGATATTTCATTACTTCTCACTGACACAGATTTGAAAAATTTGCTCAAGTTAATTCCAAAGATACAGTGTCAGAAATAAGGGTTTATATTTTGATACTGAAGGGTGACAGCTTTTTACCATTTCTTGGTAGATCTTGCCTACCATATTTATTAGGAAGAGTGCTGGTGTAGCTGAACAGTAAGAAAATGCATGCCCACTCCTCAAATCCCTTGCTGGAACTTAAAAATGNCAAGTGTGGGTAGTGCCCTTCCCAAATCTTCGTTCGCGAAGCCTAGCCATGATGATAATGATTCAGCAGTTAAAGTTTGTTTCCTCTAAGGAAAGATAGCCCAGTAGAAGTTAAACAGATGTCCCTTTAAACCAATTTTCTGGAAAAGATAGCCAAAGTCTAATAATTAAGGCTTTGGGAATATTCTAGAGGCTTGTGACTTAAAGGAATGGAAAAAAACGTTCAAGAGCAAACCTAATAGTTTTAAATTATTCCCTCCACCATGCATGAAAGAATCACTGCAGTTTATGTGCACAGACATTATTCCATTAAAAAAAACAACCAATCAACAATAAAAACAACATATCGTAGAGTTTGCATAATTTCAGTATCCTTCTCTTTCCTGTTTTTCCATCAAAGCTTTAATCTAGCAAGACATTTCAAAAAGATAAACCAAAAAGAATTTGCAATTCACAGATACCACCCAACTTAGCAAAGATTGCATTCTAATGTCATGCAGCTGAATTACTAGAGCTTCTCTGGTAAACTTTAGCTCTTTATTTGACTGCCTTCTCTGAAACCACGTAGCATTTCCTGTCCTCTTGGAATCAAAGTGAAACAAATAAGTCATTATTAAGTTTCTACAGCAATAGGAAAACCACTTGGAAACACTGAGGTTGCAGAAATTCCTGTCTTGACTTTATTTACAACAGTTTTGAAATTATTCTCTTTTTGAATACCATGCTTATAATTAAAATATTTTACGTAAATTGTAAAAGAGAGAAAAAAGAGAGAAAACAATCAGTTCACAAATTAGTCAATCCCAAGAGCACTCTCATTCTTTACTTCAGAAGATGAAAAAAAAATCACTGAGGCCGAACATACGTAATTTTTCACTGTCCATAGAGTTCTTTGTAAATGACATCAGTTAAAAATGGGAAAATCAAAGTCCATAACATTTGGTGGAACCACCTAGAGCAGTAAGAGTTATCAAGATTAAGGAGGGAAGCTTAAATATTTTATTTTAAATAAATTAATTCTAATTGCCACAGTCCTAAGAATAAGAATGTTGTCCTTCTTGAAGAGCATACATTTCCAAGAACACCAGTTATAAATTAGTTTCAATAATAATCAGTTTATCAAAAAAAAAAATAACATATTCAGTTGCAAAAATTTTGTAACATAGGAAGAATTCTTGTAATGTTTGTTTCCATAATTGCCGGTTTTTCAGAAATACACATAGATATCAACCACCACTTAACATGATCTTAATCATTTGGCAGTCTTTTGTTTGATTTCTCTTCATTCCTGCTGACCTAAACCCACACAGAGATACCACAGGGAATAATGCAATGGTTTTGATGGATGGATCTTGTCTTTAAAAACCTAGTTTGCTTTTAGGTATCAAGTGGGTTAAGATAAGTCATGCAGAGGTTGCAACATTAATATGTCAGACAAAATACCCAGGGAGAATAAATGTCATCTTAATTTCAATGTGTATTACTAAGGTATTAAAATATATATTATATTCCAAATTAAATACAGTTAAATCATCAACAGGCAACAAATAAATAAGTGTCAAAATGTCAGCAGTTGAAAGCATATTTCATTTTTTAATCTTTTTTCTTTTTAAGTTGTAAATTCAGAAAAAATAATGGTATTAAGCAACATGAGTAGTGAACCACCATGGAAAAGAGACTCAAACTGTTCCTGGCTCTGAGGAAGACTTTCAAGACCTCCTAATGTTAATCCTTGCATTATTCACATAGGTATCTACTGGTTCTGCACCTTATCTATATGGACAGTAGTGATAACTTACCTGAACTTAGAATTTCAATCACTATAAATTATTTTATTTGGTGGATTTATAAAGGAAGTAATATAGTAAAATAATATTTTGTCAACATTAAGGATGTCTGAGTAAGAATAAATCACTACCCCCCTATGGAGTCAGCAGTTCTATTACCCCCGGGAAAACTGCAAGCAAATATTGTATAATACAGCCATCAGTAATGTCTGGGGCTGAAATGTTGTTCCAAGGTGCATAATGCTTTTTTTTTCTAATTTTCGTGTCTGTACAGTACCTCTTGGTGAAATCTGTAGGTTCTGACAGTGAAATTACTGATTGTAGATTGGTATTCTCTGGAGTAACTCATGCTTGCATTACATTTTTCTTTATTTCCTCAAATTCTTATTAAACATGGCTGTTATAAGCCAATTGTGACTTTTTCAGTTTGCCTTCTAAAGTTCACTGGGTTTTACAGAGGATTCTCTGTAAACACATATTTATTGGACACCTGTACTTCCTTAGACCTTACTACAGAGAACTGACATCAAAAAAACCCCATATTTGTCAACAAATGAAATAGCAGATAGATGCTCAGAGGATTGCACTGGGCTAAGGGAAGCATTACATGCTACACCACTGCAGGTTCATATGCAGAAGTGAAGCTAGATACCGATTTTAACAATACACGTCCTTCAGGAGTATGTCAAAGCATGGAGGCAGGGTCACTACAACTTCTAACAATTCGAACTAATCCACAGAGGAAAGCAGTTGTTTTACTTCATTTACTCCATTCTTGTATATTCTCCTCTTAAACTCCCAGTCTGGAGAGTGAAGATTTGGCACAGCCTCCTTTCCCCATTCCTCAGTGTCTGGGCAGCTCAGATCTACCTTTGGGGTAGGGGGAAACAAAGGTCAGAATTTGCTTCCGAAAATGAGGAATTACACCAGTTGTTCTCAAGGTTAAATATGATCAGTGCTTAAATCTTATAGTACAATATAGTAGTTATAAAGCTTTCACGCTCATCAGCTTCATAAAATGCTTCATAAAAAGGGCAACTTGAGTAACTGTAAATGTATTGACTCTGAAGTCTACTGGAATATTAAGTGTGATAGTAGGTTTTGACACAACAGATGTTAAAAAATTGTTTTGAGGTTAAAAAAAAAGGAAAAAAAAAGAGGGAAAAAATAACAGTCCTTCTACTTAAAAACCTGAAGCATAAAAAATATTCCAATGGTCCTATTTCAACTAGAACCTGAAATGTTATTTTTCATATTATTGCAAAGTTGTCCTTCCCTTAACAATTTTTGATAATTTTCTTGTCTGTCACAAGCAACATAATAAACACAATGGAAACAGAAAATAATTTAGTACAAGTATATGTCAGTATATGCAACAAGAAAACATGCTTGAAATACACAAGTCTATAACACAAATTGCATTAATAATGTGTAATAAAAAAGGGGAAAGAATCACATTTGTCTGCATATGTAGGCAGAGTTTTATCTAACTCATCAATATTCCTTTTAATAATGGCAGCATTATTGCCAGATAAGTGATGGCTATGAATACATAATTTATGAAGGGCTTCCTTTTCCTTTTCGTAGCAAAATTAATTTCATCTTTTTTAATTGAAATTAAGAACAACAAATTCTACTTATGCCTTCTATTTTTAAATTCATTTGTGCTCAATTTCTATTACAACTGCAATTTTATCTATTTGTTATAGAGTAGTTTCCTTTCATAGTGAAAGAATATGGTGCAGTTACTTTGGATAATGTGCATCCTATCCAGCCAGAATCCTCTGGCTACTTTTATGCCCTTGGGAAGTGAAAAATTCTCTGAATATGGATTTCCAAACATATATGATTTAAAAATAATAATAAAAAAAGTCTAATCCCTTCCCAATAGTTTTCTAATTACTTGTTTTAATGGCAAAAGCATTTAGTTTATGCAGAAATGTCCAAGCTATTTTTTTGCCTTAATATTTCGATTGTAATACTTTGCTGTAGAGTTTCAGCCAGCCATATGTTTGCTGTTCCACTCTTATATTTATACAGTCAGCTTCCTAGGTAATCTACATTTTACCCCTTCATGAATTCTGGAGTTGTACAAGTTACCATTTTGAAGAAAGGAGATGACTGGATTGAGAGTAAAATACAGGGACTCTGTACATGACGAACATGGAAGCACAGATCCTGTAAACTGCCAAACATTGACAAGGAATTCTTTCCAAGCTTTGACTATTATATTCTAGTAGAGGAACATTTGAAACTGAACATGTTTATATACACAGATGTACTGTGGGCGTGACAGTGAGTGCATCCCTTAAGGAAAGCTGTTTGGAGTGCTACCTTAAAGAGAACAGAGCTACCTGGAGTATGTGTGTGGTGGCTTGTGACCAATGAGAGGCTGCGGTGTATGCAAGGTGAATTGGTTAACCAATTATGTGGAAGCATATTGGATGTGAGAGGGTATAAAAGGTGTGGATATTACTGCGTGAGAGTTAGATCTAGATCTACTAGGATGTGAGATGATGTCATAGGAACTTCTAGGAACTATCTACTTCTACTATAAGCTATGAGACCTGTCTGTTAATCTATCTGGAATAAATTCTCAAAGTTGTGAGCCTTCTGATCAAGCCTTCTGATGTCTGCTGTGCCTGAGCTCTTCTGACCGTCAGTCCAGCACCCAAGCTTGGTATAGGGGGCTTACCCCTATAATGTACAGATACACAGTTCAGCAGAAACTTAGATCTCATAAGCTCACATATGAATTAAACAAAATATCAGATGCAATATTCTGCTACCTAAGTAGTATCAATGTATTAGACCTTATTATAATCTTCTAGTAAGAGAAAATGAGGTTTGAGTTTGTTTTGAATTTATCCTTCTATAAAAAGACTACTGCTTACTGCCTCAACCATTTACATCAAATATATGAGACTCAGATTCATGCACTCAGGAGCCAATTAAAAATTTTCTATATCCTGAACAAGTGCCAAAAGTAGTATTAAGGTATTGACTATTATTTCTTTTGAACTAATATTCTATATCAGATCTGAAAATGTTTGCAAAGTTTTAAATTTATGCATCAAAATTTCCAACTTAAAAAAACAACAAAAATCCCAAACACCAAAACCTCAGAACAACCACCCAGCCAGATACAGTATTCCTAACTGTCCCTTTTTCTTTTTTTCTTTTTTCTTTTTTTTTTTCCTTAATTCTATGATTTGATTTCAGGACCTTAGTCTGAAATCATAAGCTATATGAATAGGCATCATATTTAGGGTGTTGCAGGTTTAACAATAATCTAATTTTTGTTTGTTTGTTTTGCTTGCTTCTTTATGACATAAAGGATGTCCAGTGAAGATTTTTTTTTCTATTGCAATTAAACTGTATGGTGTTCTTTTTAAGTGTTTGGGTTTTGTTATTTTTTAAATAATTATGTTTCTGAGAAAGCTATTTTTCATATTTATGTTCAATTATATGTCATTACATCATCTGTTACTAATTTTTTAACAGGAAGACCCAAGCTTTGGTATCAATTGTCTTCTAAATTCATAATTAATATATATAAAACTTTTGCAATCATCTGTGTTTGTTACTTAGGAGCTAATTACAATGTTAATACAACATAATGCAGAAAACTCAGGCTTAAGCACAATTTTCAAACATCTTTTCTTCTCCAGTATGCCATGTCAAATGGTCAGGCAGAGGCTCACAAATATACAGTCACTCATAACTTCCCACCTGCGTGTGGCTGGCAGATGTGATGCTGGAGTGAAGGGAGGCTCTGCTTTTATGCATGGGCAGGTGGAGGCCAGGTTGGATTCTTCACAGTACCTCAAACAGTGCTACACACTTACGTTTAGGCATCTGAGTAGATTCCTGAAAGACTATTGCTCCAGCAATATGAACAGAAAACAAGCTTTAACTGTATTAAAAAAAAAGATCCTTTCTGTTTGTTCACCAATTCCAGTTTAAATACTGAAACTTCACTTTCTTTATGGAGAACCATTATCCCTAACACTACAACACCCATGGGAAAGATGAAAATTAATAAGACATTCCTCTAAAAGATATTTTACCACGACTAATTACCACTAGTTTGAGGTGTCTAAACAGCTTTGAAAAACTGCCTTCAGATTACCGGATATGCCACAGTTCATACAAGCATCCTAGGAAAAGGAGGAGGCAATCAGCACCACCTCTCCTTATATCCCAAGCTGGTTCCTAGACGCTGATAATATGTTTAGAGCTGTGAGTCCCTTCTATGCCTCACCAAATAAATTTCAGTTCATACTTCTCCCTACTTCAGTATTTCTTTGGTTACACATGAAGCTTCAAAAGTTTGTCAGAATACCTTTTTTCCATATTGTATCTTTTAAATTATTCATTTCCCTGTTAATAAATTCAGATATGCATTTGCATGCACAGTGTTTACAGTACTGAATTATTCAACCTATGTACTTAAATGCCAACTAATACTAATAACTACAAATGTACACACTGATTAGGCAGTTAAATGCCATCCTGACACCCGATCCCATCAGATCTTGGAAGCCAAGCGGGGTCAGCCCCAGTTAATGCTTGGATGAAAGACCTCCTGGGAATAACAGGGGTTGTAGGTTTTAGTTCTGAGGACTTCACCATCACCATCCAGGCTTGCTTGGCCATAGCAGATGAACCTTAGGAACTAAAGGGTGAGACCAGTTTAATGCATTCTGTGCCTAAACTAAAAATTCCACTGCACAGGCTCGAGGGACACTCCCATGTGGGTAGAGCCCTTCCCAAATCTTCGTTTGTGAAGCCTACCCACATCACACACTGATTAACAGGTATATTGAGTAAGAGGAAACATCCACAAGTGATACAGCATCTCCACTACAAGAGAAGGGACTATGAACTAGCAAAGCAGAAGAAAGTTTTGCAACATTCCACCCTTTTGGCATACTTTCTGGCAACACCTAATAATGGCTGCACTTACTCTGTATTGTCTTGACCACATTCACATGAGGATGACATTGAGATTCCTGGATTCTCTCTGATCCATCTGAAAGCAGCTACTTTAAACACCCTACTGATTCTTATGTGTAAGATACCTAAAGAAATCCCCCTGAAACTCAAATGCCTGTATTTGTTACCTTCATAGTAGCATTTAAGGAAGAAAGGTATTTTTTTTCAGGATTTTCATAAAAGCTTATTTATCTGAAAGTATGCTGTTGATAAGAGTATCATATCAGTTTTTGTTTTCTTATATCATCATATAATATTCAAAATTAAGTTGTGTATGGTCAAGAAAATATCTACATGTTTAACTAAAGAGTTAATAAAGTGGATGCCATGAAACTTATATTTTACATAGACGTTTTCAGAGTCAGTGCACCATTTGTTATCGTTCTCCTGAACTGGCTCCAATCCCATGAGATTCTTCTATGACACAATTGAGCTCAATAGATGAAAACAGGAATGAGCTATTAAGGACAACATTTCTAAAACAACCACTTGTGTGACCTGAGTGTTCTTTCTGTACAACTGGAATGCAAACACTAAGTTATAAATAATTTTTGAAGAAATTGCTGCACAGTGAAACCAATATTTATGATAAAATACCTGCCCATACTTTTGGGGGGATTTTTTTTTTCTAAATAGATAGGGCTTAAGGATAGAGCACATCCATGTCTTTTATTAAAAATTGTAATTTTTTTGCACCCTATGTTACTCAGAATAATATTTAAATGTGTACACTGTCTACCTAGACAAAAAATGAGACACTGAAATTCTTGCAAGGGATTTAATATGCATGACTGTTCTTTTTATTTCTCCAGAAAGTTCAAAAGGTATTTTACTGTTGGAATTTTAAATATCTCACCTCCAGAAAGAAATTTCACCTTCATGAATCAAGATCAAATAGTTGGATGTCAGGAAAGGTGGTAAAAAAAAAATAAATATATATATATATATATATGTATAAAAGCCGAAAGGAACATGGTACACGTAATTCCTGGAATTAGTTGATGTGCTTCAGCCAGCAAAGTTCTGTTGACTTCCTTTGTTTTTATTCGTCAGTGACTGCCATTTGGTTTTTTGTGTGTTTCAGAAGAGATGTGTTATAGTTTAAGCTGGCAAAATGCCAACTGCCTGGTACCCAGTCAAAAGGTCCACTCCCAGAGAAGGAGAGTGAGGGAAAAAAAAACAGAAATGAGGCTNGTTATACTCCTCGACGCTTCCTAATGATGTCAGATGATATGAAATACCTCTTTGGCTGCTTAAGTCAGATGATACCTGTCCCCTCTAATCTGCATCACGTCCTTTGAGGCCTGCTGAAAACTGAGGCCTAAATGGGGACCTATGCTGACTAGAGCCAAAACTACTGCAAGATGGCAGGGTCCCTATTCTGTTTTGGTCACCAACTCCAAAGTCAACACTCCTGGCTACTGCCTGGGGGAGCTCTATAGCTCAGTGCTTCCTCCTGCAAGGGAGGTGCAGCCTGCTTTAGCGCTGCCATTTAACAGTGTGAATTAGAGAGCAGTGAGACTCAGTCAGAATGGAAATCAGTCAGCATGGTGTTTTGGCAAAGCATTTCATTCATCCCATCAGCTCAGGGGGAAGGATGAAAGAAATACAGTTCTGTGTCCATCTATTCTATGGCTTTGTACACAAAAATGAAGCATTTCTCTTTCTTTGCCAGTATAGTTGCACATCCTAAGGGGGATTTATTTATTTTATTAAAAGGTGCTTTATGGAAGCATAGGTATTTTCATATGGGACCAGGAATTACACTGTTGCACAACACAATTTTCCTCATGAAGAGCCTTCCACATTAAGACTCTTTCACCATGATGGAAAAAATAAATTGCACCACAGCTTAAATTAAACAGCAACATTTCAAGTATAAACTCTTGATTTAACATAAGAAAAGGAATGGAAGGCAAGAAGTTGGTAGGTGAGCTAAGCATTGAGTTTTTAATGGGATTTACACAATAGTAAGAAATTTTTAAGAGATCATTTGATAATTTTACTATTTTCATAAATGTGTAATTCTATTAACTGAGACATACCATAAATAAAACTGCAGCAATAAATCTTTGCTTTATAATTTAAAGAAATACCATAGAACATTCTTCCTTAGGTATAAATAATTTTCTTGGCTCTATAAAAGAAACTTCATATAATATGTGGTAAACAACTCTTTTTGGCTCTGGAGAATCTGCTCAAGACACAGATTACTTCAGTTCTACAATTTTACACAGACTACCTCAATCATTCTCAAACTAACTGTGAATATTTTTAATCCTTCCAGTTTTTCAGTTGTGTTCACCAAAGGGTATTTGTCATTGTCATAACACACCTAATCTTCAAGGCAGAAAAAGTAAGAAATCATTTAATTTTGAGGAGCCTGAGCAAAAGAAAATAAACTCAAGTGAAAAAAGACTCATAACAATAGATCCAAAAATAATATCAATCTTTATGCATTTGGTATCCAGTTAGGCTGCTAAATTGTCAATTTTACTTCAAACATTCAGATTTTACTCTTTATGGCATTGGCAGCATTCTAGATAGATATTTTCACAAAGGATGCTGTAAAATATTCACAAAAGCCAAAATGTTTCTGAAAGACAACACCTTCATTTGACCCAGGCAGCCCTGAAGCACATCTATGAGTATGATAAACGCAGCATTGAAATCTTTCAGGCAAAGTATGCATAACAAGAACTAAAGCATCTTTAATTTGATTTCTTGACACAAAAAGTTTCATTTGCACAACTTTTGAGTAAACACTTCTACTGAACATCGATTTATAATTTTGTCTTGGTTTGGAAAAAAAAGAATATTAATAGGCAGCATATTTTATGCCCTCTGGGTTGATTAAAACTCTGTCATAATCTGGAATTATTTGTTTCACCAAAAAAAAAAAAGCAATAATTACCTAACCATGACCATTACTGCAATATATACCGAGGACAGAACAAATATCCGTTCTTATTTAAAACAATTACTTATAGAAGTTGTCTGAACAAAATTCAGTCTGTATTCTTTCACAAGAAAACTGTTTATTTGCTTTGTCGTCTCATAGCCACCTCAGCTACACTCATAACTTGTTACTTCAAGAAGCTATAATAAAAATAATTCATTACAACCTTTGTGAGTGAAGTAATGCATGTTTCATGAAGAAGAGTACAAAAATTAAACAAGCTTAGTTATATTATCTAACGTAAAATATCATATGGCAGATTTTAAAAATTTTGAGAGCCTCTGGAAGTAAAAGGGAGGTTTTTTAGACTTCTTAAGTGACACATGTAGATACCTATGGAATTTAAAGGAAAATGTTTTGGTTTGGTTTGTTTTGTTTCCTTTGAGAAAAAAAGGCAAAACGAAGTGTCTAAGTAAACCCATTAAAAACTCTACGGTAAATCAAATGCTCATACACTGACATATGCATAAACATATTCCAATCTAAAACACAATGCTTTTGTTTTTCAAATGTGAAAAAATCAGCTTATTAGTTGAAAAGCTTACTGACTAGAATATTCATCACATAACACACTTTAACTTTCTGCTCCTATTTACACAAGACATGACTGCACCAAAAGCTGCAGATGTGTACTCTCATCAAAAGAAACCAAACTTCACTCCCTTTTTTTTTAATGTTCTGTGCCTGGTTTTTTGTTGTTGTTTGTTGGTTGGTTGGTTGGTTGGTTGGTTGGTTGGTTGGTTGGTTGGTTGGTTGGTTTTTTTGTGTGGGGGTGTTTTTCCTGTTATTATTTTTTCTAACTTGTTAGTGGATCATTAAGAGATCAGGGGGAAAAGCATACTTTCCTTGTCCTTTGAGTCAAATTGAGTTCTTTTTTTTTCTTTTCTTCAAAGCTCAACATTTTTAGGAAATTATATTTTTGTCTTTTTTATTTCCCTCTGTTAAAATTCAAGAAAAAGCAACAACCAGAAGAAAACACCCCAAAATTTCTAACTTGAGTGATTACAGAGAAAAGCTTAAACATTGAAATATGAAAATTCAGAGCCAGAAGATGACAAAACAGTAGTTATAATTCTGAAAAGTACATTCTCATTACACAAATATGCAACTGAGTGTAGAAATGACTGCTTGGAATTTTACACTTTGTACCATAAAAGATCAGAAAATGCAATATTCCCCTTCAGGCTTTAATTCAATATCTTTTATTAAAACAAATCTTCTAACTTCAAAAGTTTTGTCCTTTCTCATAGTGATCACTGGGATTTCACACAGTTATCTAGAGGAGAACAGTTTTAAATTATTCTATTTAGAGTTTTCTTATTGAAAAAGCAAGTATTAGTTGAGGAATCTGTATTCAAAAAAGAAATATATCTGTCTGAATCCATTGATTCTACTGTACTTGATTAAAAAAAAGGATCAATAAATGCGTTTTGATCATTATTCAAGATGAGAGAAGTCTAACTAGTGATCAGGCAGGAAGAGGTGACACTACAAGAAAATTTTTTCCACATGTGAAAAGAAAACCAGCCTGTGGTCATTACAGGGTTTATTACAACTTAATGAAATTTTAATTGCTGCATCTGACAAATATTGCTTAAGTGAATTCCATTTAATTAAACTAGGAGGAAAAAAAGAGAGAGAAAAGATATGGTAAAATGTTCACTTTATTTAATATCTGCAGTAAGAGATGATAGAGTCTGCATTGTAATCACTTATCTCACTTCATCCTACCTGCACTTATTGATAAATAAGTCTTCTCAATACTGCTGACAAGTAGATTTAATTAAATGCATGTATAGCTGGAGCATAATGTAAAATGTTTTCAAAGACTTTACCAGTAAATGTAAAGTCATGGGATTTTTTTTTCCAGGAATTTATGAAAAAAGATGAAGATATCTTCCTAGCCTTTGATTGTAACAAATGACTGAGTCAGCTAATTAGGTCATGGAAGTTCTCTACATCCTGAATTGAGCCTGTTATTGCTATACATTAAATCCAGAAACCAGAATCCAGGGTTGTTAAATCTAAGTAAACAGTCTTTATTTATTAATTGTATGTGTGTAGTCAATTATGTACGGCAGTGGCAAGGTCTGAAAGGATAGGAAAGGATAATTTACAGCTGCACAGATCTCACACAATATAAGCTACTTACAGGTTTCCAAATTCTGAAAGGTCAGTCTCACCGAGCAACAAATAAACCTATTCTGATACTGATCTTTGTAAAGACAGAATCAAAAGTAAGTGTTAAAAATTGCATTTTGTTACCATGTATAAGGTTCAATATGTATTAGAATAATTTTTTATGCAAAGCTACCTTGATTCAGTCTTTAAGTACTTCTGGATAAACTTGTTTATCTCCTGAACTGAATGTATTTAAAAATCTGGATTTCAACAAGTATTGGCTGCAGCTTAGTTCATTTATAGAGCAGCTCAAGGTATTAGGCCTTATATAGGATGATTCTCAGGCCATGCAAAAATTCATAGAATGAGAGGTACAATCTTAGACAATACTTGACCTTCTTAAAGCATATCTTGCTGAGGTATTAATTTTCCAACAGAGCTAAAATGCATTGTCTGATTCCTGGCAGAACAAAGAGCTTTTTACATTAGAAAAGGTTTGCAGTGCAATACTCCTGAAAAATACTCTTTAAACCTCAGGAGAAGTTATGAGGATGATGTAGCAAAACCAAACTGGCTACATATCATTTGAGATGCTGCTAAAGAAGATGTAATTTTCAATTTTGCCAATAATTTTTTAATTCTCCCTACCTTCAAGTTAGCTAACATTTTAAATTATTCTCATACTATACACTAAGTGTAAAAGCATAAAATATTTTAAAGCATGATCAAACACCAAATTCCTACTTCTATTTCCACTGAATGTTACTGGAAATATCTGGAATATTTCCACTATCAGAAAAGTACATACCAATAATTTACACAACAACACTACAGAAAAAAACCATATAGTAACCACTGTAACTTAGAAGAGTCTATTTTCTTGAGTATCAGGCAAAGAGTATTATATTACCCATGTGAAAATCTTCTATATGATTTGTGAGTGGCCTGGAGTGTTAATGAAAAGAAACTCCTTACCCTTCCCCAAAAAGTACAAAACAAACAGAAGTGCCACACATTGTTCACACAGAGTATAAATACTTTTACAGCAGCACTTCCAGAAGTTCCTTAGGACTCTGAGTATGCTTTGTGAAATATCTGTCTTTGCTATAATTGCATTTTCACTCTGTTTTACTGTAAGCTGATGGAAAGTCAGATAGCATGTTAAAAAACTAAAAATAAAAATTCATCCTCCACTTAATTTTCCACAGTTTTATCTTACCAGCCTCTTGGAAAGAGCAGGTACTCAGTTGTGAGGTAACCAGGACAACCAAGCTTGTAACTACACTGCACCCTTGACTGAGGTGAAGGGCCAGTAGAGAGGTAATTATGTGAAGTATAAAAATGCTTTCTGTTTCCATTTCCAAATTTTATAAGGAAAAACGCTATAAAAATTTTAACAAACAAAGATTATAACGGTTTTAATTAATAACAGATAAGGTAGAATGTGGGAATCAAAACAATCTGAATTCCAGTTTTTCTTTTTGATATTTAATTTTACCCTAATCCTAAGAACACCACCACCTAGCAAACATTAATCTTGAAAACACAACAAATCAATTACATGAAGTAAATAGTTAATTATGCATTCATGGACTCTGTATAAAACCAATAATAATCTAATTTCATTTTACAGTACAGTAGATACTCATGTAAGCCCTTTCTAGTGTATTGTTTAACAGTCTGAAAGACAAGAGAAGAAAGCTGAATTACTAATATATTGTCATTTAGTGACTGTTTTGTAGTAAGTTTGATATAAGACATACAATCTCCTGTGGGGGCTTTAACCCTCACATTCGTGCATGAATATACTACAGGACAAGGTGACGCAAAAATTTTGAAAAACAAAAAGGGATGTAATTATTTTAGACTCACATCTGGCACCATAATACTTAGAAATATTTAGGAAGAGTTTTATGATCCTTATTTTCTTTTTTTATCTACTGAGTAGCACCATAGTCAGTTTTATGTTGTGCAGTTCAGGTGAGCAGTGCTTTCTTTATCTCCAAACCTTTATTCAGCAATTTCCTCTGGCCCCTTTTAAAGTTAAGAAGTAAACTGTTATGTTAAAACAAAATGTTTTGTTCTGTGCTCATGCACAGTCAGCAGTAAAAGCTCATGCCCTATTCCCAGAACTTTATTAACAAGGTGTAAAAAAGGAAAAAAACAGAATCCTGATTGCTGATTTTTTTTCCTGTAGTGGTTTAGCTAGGCCTCAAATTAGCAGGCTCAGAGAATCTACGTGGATTGGTAGAGAGAGCTGTCATCTGACTGGGTAACCAAGGAAATATTTCATACCAGATGACGCAAACTTAAGATATGGGGCAGCAGTGGGAAGTGTTAGTTCAGTTCCACCATGGCTGAGGTATAGAGAAGATGTGCTACCATTGTTCTGCCCTGTTAGGCCTTGACTCCTGCTGTTGCTGCTCCTTGCCTTTTGTTAGAGTTCAGGGAAGTAAAAATATTTTGTTGTTACTCTGCCTGTTTCTTGCTAGGTGTCTTTTAGAGTGCTTATGAATCTAGAGTAATACACTTTGTATTAATTAGGGAGTGAGAGGTTATTTCTTGTTATATATAACTTGTATGTGTGTTATATTGTAGTTTTCTCTTAATTTTCTCTTTTCTGTATAAATACATGTAGTTAGTTTCAG
>VWZD01001537.1:0-25911 GCA_013396695.1 Sakesphorus luctuosus | reverse complement strand
GTGAACTGTCATCCTCCCTGTGTGACCAGGGGAAAGACATGAAGAGGTGGGACAGTGCATCTACTTCTGTGCTTGACGTCCAGGAATGGAAATCAAAATGTAAGAAAGCTGGTAAAAAGTTGTCCACATGTTGAAGCAGAGATCCCAGAACAGAGCCAAAAACAGCGATAAGACTGTCCTGCGTCCAGCCAGGAGGAGGAGGAGAACAACCAAGTCTACTGGACATTGCTGAACCAGAAAGGTAGCCAAGACTGTACCTCTACATTGACTTGTAAATGACAGCCAGTGCCCCTCTGGGGGTAGCTGGACCAACGGAAGAAAACTAACTGAAAGTGTGGAGAGGCCCATGTGGGCTGTTGGTGTGTGGCAGGACACTGCCATTTGAGTAGAATCTCTGGAGATTCGTCATGTGGATGGCCATGTGCCCAAAGGCCGAGCTAATGAGGAACATCACACCTGGACTAGCATAAAGGGAGAGTTGTTCCTGGCTCGATGGGCCCATGATGCCTCGAGCCACCTGTAGGTGGACGAGGCCGAGGAGTGGATTTAACCATTGACATAATTTCCCAGGTTATCCGCTACTGTGAAACCCCTGAAAAGGGGATGGAGACCCCAGTGTGGGGATGGAGACCCCAGTGTGAAGATAGTGACCCCAGTGTGGGGATAGTGACCCCAGTGCAGGGATGGAGACCCCTAAGAAGGGGATGAGTGGATTTAACCATGGACATTATTTTCCAGGTTATCCACTATCGTGAAACCCCTGAAAAGGGGATAGTAACCCCAGTGCGGGGATGGAAACCCCTGACAAGGGGATGGAGACCCCAGTGTGGGGACAGTAACCCCAGTGTGGGGATGGTGACCCTAATGAGGGTATGGTGACCACTGAAAAGGGGATGGAATGATCCCAACGTGTGCCTCAAGGACATTTAACCTTGGGGAAAAAAGTAACTTGCATTTTGAGTTCTGTGTTGCAGGACATGAACCATCAAATGAAGAAGACCTGAGCTGAACTGGTATTAGTGTCCTGTGATGAACTGGGTTTCTTTTCTGCCTGAAGTACCTACCCCATCCTAATGGACTATTGCCTACAATATGGAGGGGTGGAAGACGGCCCGAAGAAAAAATAATGAGATTAAAAATATCACCATTTATAATATCTGGAAAAGCAATATTGACAAGGATAACAAATATCACATGATATGGTACCGTGAATAACAAAGTTCTGTCTTTCAAATTATGCCACAGAGTTTTGAATTCTCCTTCTACAAAAAGTTGTATACAAAAATTGTTCCTTTATATTTTTTTTTTCTTTAAGACATTGAATGGTCATTGAACCTTTCAGAAATGAGGGGTCCCTAGCACTGTATAAAACAAAACAGCCCCCTCCCCAATACTATAATAAAGATTACAGAAAAACATGCTCTTCCTTCTGTTATATCCAACTGACAAAGACATCGGACTGACAAAGAAGCTGAGAAAAATTTAGACACTTTAAGCTACATGAAAGGGAAATACTCCTGTGAGGACAAGTTAAATGACCAACAAGTAATCATGCCAGTTTTGAGCTGAGCCATCTAAACACAACAGCCTGATTTTTCAAAAAGTGACCGATAACTAACAGCTTCTTTTTACTTCTGAGTTGCTAACCAGAAACAAAATGGTGAAAATTAAGTGATTTGTATTTCTCCAAATTTCAGTCTTAGTCTACTCTTGTGCACAGATTTGGGATGAGGGGAATAGGCAGAATATTTCACCCCATTTTTTCTATGTTTTTCTTTAATGCCATCACGAGTACTCAGAACAAACAACAACAAAAAAAAGTGGGTTTATATATTTGTAGAATTCTTTCTATCAGTTTATGAAATTATGAGGGATGTTTTTGTGGAAGAACTGTAAACCTTAGAGAGTAGTTAGGGATCTAATTTTCTGCCCAGTTTTCTGACATTCACTGCTACCTAGAAAGAAATTAAGGTCTTCCTGGGTGTTAGCAAATTACTCTGACCATTCACACTGGGTTCCTGCTCTTTGGGAAAATCTCCCTTCAACAGTTCTATGAGGTCACATTAGCAGGTAGATGATTCAAGGTTGAGGCACTTCACCAGCTTTGGTGACTCATATTCCAGCTGCATTAGATGTATAATTGACAGGTTTCCTCTGTTCTCTGTCCCTGATGGACAAATGGAAAAAGAAAAACTCAAATCAAATTAGAAAAGTTTCAAAATTATTTTCAAACAAATTGGAAGAGACTTTTAATGATGTTTAGTACAAAATCACTGGAGCTCATAAAAATAATAAAGACAATTTACTCATTTCAGTATTTATGTTCCATCAACAACCAAAACAAATTAATAGTTTCCTATTGTAATGCCAACAAAAAATGCAGGTACATTTTTTGAGGAGAGATCTTATTAACAAGGGTAAAAGTATAGGTTGACCAAGTATTAAGTAACAAATTATCTTTCTCATTAAAAAGATAAACCTGAAACTATAAATTCTGCTAGTTTTATACTGGACAAAAGTCACCTTCAGGTCAGGTACAATGCTCACATTAAACTGCATTTACTGTAATTTTCAATTTCCTTCCGTTTCTCAAATGCTGTCATTTTCACCAAGACAAAGAGATGAATTCTACTTTGAAACATGAACATTAATTATTGACAAAATCAAAACCACACTTTCCATTTAAGACTCTTCAGCCAAGTTCTGAATTGCCCTACTACTATTTGCAGAAATTTGTACTGATAGGCAAAGAAAAAAAAATCTAATTCTTTTATTTTTATTTTTAAAGAAGTATTATTTTGATATCAGATTAATAATTTGCCTTTTTCAGAGGTACAGTATTATTTTATTTGTTATCATGAATTCCCTGTGAAAATTATGCTGGGGACCTTTCTTTCCAGTCCTCAGTTAATGAGATCTCTGAGACTGTTATCAGGTATAGAGTAACCTGAATTTATTGAAATATTATTATGAAGATTCGATTGTGTTATGGGTTTGGCTGATGGGCCTAAATTTGGGCTTTGGAGTTCAGACCAGGCCTGGGGTTGTCAGCTGACTTGAGCTGAGCTGGGCTAGCTAACAGCTGAATTCTTCTAGCCAATGGTGTTGTATTCCTACCATGTTCCCACATCATCTCATAAAGGGTAAAATCCAGTGTGTGGGAGTGGCTTAGTCAGTTCTGCCATGGCCAAGGTACAAGCTGAACGTGGTGCAGCTCCTGTCCTGGAGTGGGCCTTGCTCCTGCTGCTGCCGCTGCTTGTATTTTGTTTGAGTTTCAGGGAAGTAGAAATATTTTGTTGCTACTCTCTGTTTCTTGCTAGGTGTCTTTTAGAGAGCCTATAAATCTAGAGTAATAGATTTTGTATTGACCAGGGAATGGGAGGTTATTTCTTGTTATACATAACTTGTGTAAGTGTGTGACTTATATTGTAGTTTTCTCTTAATTTTTTCTGTATACATATATGTAGCTAGTTTGAGCATAAACCTAGTTTGGAGGGGGTTTTCCCTATGTCTCTTCTTCTCTTTTCACTCTGTCTTGTCAAGACAAATTATTAAAACCAAAATCAGAATTAATTATCACAGTGAAAAATAAAAGCTGAGGCACACATCAGTGGATGGCTGAAATAATACCAGTTGTGGGACTTACCACATTTCTATAAAAGGAAGTTTGAAATAAAATAAATAATCTTAATACAGAACAACCTTAGAAAGAGAAAATAAATGAAGAAAAGATTAGAGCAAAACATGTGATTTATTCTTCCTCTAAATTTGAATTAGTCTTTGCCTTAAATGAATAATATGTACAGGTGCTGCAGTGTTTCATTTTACATTTTCTATTAGCCCTGAAAGACTTTTAAAGAAGGAGTAGTTGTATTATAAAGAAAATCAATGATGTATATTTACTGCAGCATCTGTCATTTCACCAAAACATGAACAACTGAAGAGCTGAAAATTGTTTTGTTTCTAGAGTTACACAGTGAACTTACATAAATCTGTTGGAAACAACTGTCATACTATCAAAGACAATTTTTCTTATATAGTAAGAAAGTACTTGTATTCAAGTATCCTTTACTGACTTACTTTTTTCCCCCTAATATATTGCTTTCAAAATTCTTGTTAAAAGCATTATGCGCAAGCATGCACAGAAGTGTTTGATTTACCAATAACCAACAGCTCCTAGAAATGTATAATGAATATACAGACTCATTCTATCATTAATGTTTGGACAGAAATTGCACAGGAATGCAGATTTTGTAAATGTTTCTGATCACATAGAAGCTCATATCAAAAGACCTTAAAAAAAAAAAACAACAAAAACAAAAAGGGGAACAAAAACAAAAGAAAAAAGTAGCTTAATGATTTTGAGATAAAATGTACAATTACATGAAAACATGCATATTCCATTTCATTATTCTATTTATTGTATCATTTACTCCTCTGAATTTCAGATATACCCTTGAAATGCAATATGGAATGCTTAAAAACAGTTGCTTGAACATCATTTGATGACAAGCCATTCCAATTGATTAAAAAAATGCAAAGATTCTGGTTAGACTGTTTTTTTCACTGAATCACTGGTATCACAGTAATTTCCATTGACTTGTCTCTAGCACTTATTCAAATACATGATATAATAACTTAGTTACCGATTAGGATTGCCATGTCAGACCTTTGTCTGAGGGTCTGACTCACGAGTAATCAGGAGATAATAACTCTGTAAGAGTTAGAAAGATCCTGTTAAATTAGTGCAAATGAAGAGAAGCAGTCTACACTAGACTAGTCTTTTAAAACAAGCTTCAATTATTTTTCTTTTCAACTCTCTGAGGCTCCAAGGAAAGTAGAAATCAGAAAATTAAATCTAGCTTCCATTATGGCACAATAAACATTAAAAATCTCCATGTGTTGAATGAAACAAAAACACAGGAAATTAAAAATTGATGGAAATAAAAGCAGAAATTATTGAAACTCACTTGAGTATATTTAGAAATGTAAGTAATCTGCGTAACTGAAAAACAGAGTTTCCTTATTTTCAGAGAACGTATTTAAGTGAAAGAGTATGCCAATACTGGCTGATTCCAGAATATGGAATATCACAGCATGTAGAATAAGACATCATACAAAGTAAAACTCAATTTCCATAATGTCAGCATAGTCAAGGAAAAAAAATTAATCTAAAGAAATCATAATTCTCAATTTTGTTTGTACACTGATATTGACATCAAGTGGAAAAATTTTTACCATGTCCTCTTCAATACTTGGTTTACAGCTTAAGTATTTTTTCAAGAAGATTCAAAGGATATTTCCATGAATTTTTCAGTGTCTAAAAAATTAACTAGGAAGAACAGGGTTAATCTATTGATTAACATCTACACGAAGAAACTTCCTGCTTTCTATGGGCTAGTATCTAATGAATGCTTAATTAACTGTAAAATGTTATNAAGAATCTTGTTGCTTTCACTCGTATATATGGGAAATTAAACAATCACAGACAGGGGTTTTCTTACAGAAACTTTAAGGTAAATGCCTCCCTTCGTGTGGTTAAAAAAAAAAATTAAAATTGTATTTTTTTCCCTATAATCTTATTACCTTGAGATGCCACTAAATCTTGTGTTGGGAAAAAAAAATTAAACACATGCTTCCTTTTCTAAGGGACAGGACTAAATTAAAGGTACCCCTTTTATTCACAAAGCAGTGAGAGAGGACTGGACAGGTACTCCCACCAAAGTATACATGATCAGACAATAAGGATGCGCAAGTGACAGAAATCTGGATGGATTGAAACCTATTGAAATTTTATATACAGGAGCACCTTATGAAGCTACTTATAGTGTCTGAAAGTACAGAGAGAGAACTGTAAGTACCAATCTTTCAAAAAAAGATATTTTGTGGAGATGTTTTGTTTTCTATTTCTGTTTTGGAATTTAAAAACTGACATAAATAGAAAGATTTAAAGACAGTTTTGTTCGTGTGTTTACTTCAAAGATAGATAAATTCAATAATCAAAGAAATTAAAATATTGACTTAATTTCTCAACCTTTTAAAGAAGGTTGAATTCAGGAAAATATTTTAAAATACCACAATATAGTAAGCAAACTGAGAACTGTAGCTGGACAAAGGGAGAGAAATATATTTATAGTCAGTTTCTGCCTGGGTAAAAGGAGCACGAAGCAATGTGCAGTGCAGTCAGGAGGTCAGAGGAAAAGAACAAGCAATTTTTTCATTGGAACATTGAGATTAAGTATTATATCATATTACTCAACATAACATTACCTTTGTTAGACCACTCCAGGTTCTTATTTGCAATGAGACAGATGTTAGTTGCTTTAGAAAATGATAGTAGGGCTCATGTTGCTGAAAAGATGAACCATGAGTTTGAATATAGAGCATTGGTTTCTGCTCTGCACATACATCATAGAAGAAATGTGTCTTTTTTTACAGACAATTAGATGGTTTTATCAACTGACTAGTTATTGGAGGAAGGGAGGGGAGGGAAGTGCCTCAAACAGTTCATGGAAATGTATGATACTGGTATCAATGAAACTTAGATTTGTTAGGGGAGGTTGGGATAAAGATCCATAGAGGTGTTCTGTCATATTCCCTTACGAACAAAGTTCTTCTTGCATGGCTNAGTAATCTTTAATTCTACTCTCAAAATATAAAAATTACTTCATTACATAGAAAACCGTCTTTACTCAACTATGTGGATTGCTTTAATATAACATTGCAAAAGAAAATCTGCTTCAAAACTACCTGCTTAACTTTTTCAAATTAGAATGGATAAAACTTATCTCCAGAACAAAAATAACCCACCAATATAGTCCCCAAATCCCAGAAATAACACACAGAGAAGTAAGAGAATTCTGAATTTTGTTAAAAAAATTAGCTGAAAAATATTCTTTTTTCCTCCATGCATTAACTCAATACTGTAACAACAACTGTTGGGTTTAGGAGGGCTTTTAAATTTTGGGTTCATATCTGTTTTATGTGGGCTGTGATGCAGTAATTTTTTTATAAAACTGAAAGTTTATGCCCAAATCTGTGTTCCAAGTTTTTCTTTTCTGCTGTGTTGAATACAAAGTCTAAATTGAATGTAACCTCTATTTTTAGAAATTACTATAAGTCAGTGCTTTAGCTGATAATTGACAGCATCTCTACCATATAAGCTCCCACACCACAGAAGTGATCATAAATAGTTGAGAGAGATGTGTTCTATCTCAGATGTAAACTGAGAAGCACCTGACTCCAAACTTGCATGTGACATGTAACTTTTAATATTCAAATTTTGTCTCAAAGTATTTGTAGAACCTGAAATCAGCTGAAAGGTCTTTGTTTAAGTTCATTAGTTACTAATATAACACCTCATGGTCACAGCTTTGAATTATGGCACACTTATAAAAGTCAAACATCAGAAAAGAAAATTACTCCTCCCTGAGATCATAAAATAAATTTAAAAGTGGAGCCAAATTTGATGGGATTGGAAACTATGTGGCTATTAATTTAATACAATGATTTTGTAGAAATGCCAAATGTACCATGCATCTGCCTGACTGCTGCCCTGCCAGTCCTCTCTATCACCAATTCAACAACTGTGTTATTCCATTGTGTTGTTCTTGATCTACTAACCTATTTCAGACTAGAATGCACAAATATATACTATACAGAACAGAAGAAATAAATGTGATGCCACATAATAGAATCTCTCCTAGGACCATAACATTTCAGGAAATGTTTTATTACTTTACAAAAAATTCTCAGTCAGCATATCGGGGATGTGCAGTGCAATACAGTAAAATAAATTAAAAGGTATATAGCCATGCATAGAGAACCAAACAAATAGAAAAATCCTCTTGGATGATCACAAGGAGAATTTTGGAAGTTGAATACTGACTTCTGACAATTGACATTTAATTCTATTTTTCTTAAAAGCAGTTCATAACTCCTCTGATTTAAATCTGGACGTGCTGTTTTGCAGACACAAAAAGAAAGATAGCTGCCACATAAATTTGGAAAATGCCTTTAAAACATTAAGTACATGAAAAGCACATGAAAAGTGCAGATGAGAAGTTGAACTACAGGCAAAACTAATTTAATATCACTGCTTTATTGTTTGGGGTTTTTTGATATCTTATAAATGCCAAAACACAACAGTGCTCCTACAGGAAAGAGATGGAAATGAAAGGGCTCAGCTGCTACAGAACAAGGCACTTTCTTAAGACTAATGAAATATAACATCTCCCCTCATTCCTTGTTTGGTCTGTCAAAAACTTGGATCAGTGAGCATTGCTGGCCAGGGAATTGAAGCTACACAGATAGAAAGAGAAGATAGGGGAGATACTGTAAACTTTTTGCTAGTAAAATTAGGCCAGCAGCAAATTGCTGCCCTCCTTGCCAGAGCAAGAATAACACAGGACCTGTGACTTAGATACGTGTCCAAGTTTTGATGCCTCTAGGGCATCTCATTAAATAATACAGTTCAACTCTTGCACTTTCTATGCTTAATAAAGGCAAGACAATGCTAAAATCTGTTTTTGGGAGAAACTACTTAAAAATTCAGGTTATTTTAAAATATATAGGGGATGTCATCAATGTAAGTATCTGAAGAGGATGGATCCAGGCTCTTCTCAATGATGCCAATCAATAACAAGAGGAATGGGCAGAAACTGGAGCACAAGAAGGTTCACCTTAACACAAGGAAGAATTTAACTGTGTGAGTGACCACGCACTGGAGCAGATTCCCCAGAGAGCTTGTGGAGTCTCCCTCACTGGAGATATTCAAGAACCATCCAGACATCATCCTATGCAACGTTCCCTAGGACAATTCTGCTTGAGCAGGGACCTTGGATCCACTATAGTCCCTTCCAGCCTTAATCATTCTGTGATTCTGTGGTCCCTAAGGGGCTACAACTGATTTGCCATTTTGTTGTTTCTTCTTTAGAAGGAAAAAAAAAAAAAAAAAAAAAACCACCAAAAAAACCAAAGTGAGAAACCCACTGAATTTCTTGGAGCTGAAAAGATCTACAAGTGTTCTCAACATATTCTAAAGATTTTTGAGGAATTTGATTGACGAAAGCAGTGATCTTGAAATGCAACTAGAGGAAATGCTTTCTATTCACAGAGATTGACAAGTTGTGAAGCTCAACAACAACTCAAAAGTGAAGAGGGAAACCTGCTAAAGAATTGAATTGCTGGATGGAAACAAAGGAGAGTATCCAGAAAGGAGAAAAGAATACATTTGAAAAGCTAAACAATATTAGGTTGTATTTGGTTAAAAGCTAAAAAATTATCTTGGTAAACTAATAGACTAAACATTAAAATTTTAATTTTCTCAGCCCTTATTTTTAATGTTTTAATGCACTGTTGGAAGTATCTAATTTGGAAAATTAAAATTTTTCTTTTAAAATATTTCATGTAGGCATATTTTTGCCATATTTAAGTATACTAAAGTCAATATGTAAGTCACATCTTTTACTTGTTCAGGGTAAATATCGTTTCCGAGATCTTCTGACATTTGAAATAAACTAACATAGCTGGATTTAAATAAAGAGGGCTTGACTGTTACACACAACTGATTGGAAGATTCCAAAGTATTGTGTTTGGAGATCTCTTCAACTTCACCTCTCTCTAAAGCTTCAGCTCATTCACTACGTACATCTTTGCACATGTGAAGCAGAGTCAAGCTACTGATGCTCTGTGTGGGACTTGCAGTTCAGTACGAGACAAGTTTAAAGGTGCTCATCCCAATTTTCTTTTTAAAAAATCAGCTCTTCTTCATCTCAAGCACTTCACCTCTGCATAATTCCATGTTAGTTGCAGGCAGCCAAGACTGGGAGGAAGCCAGTAGCTGAACACATAAAAACCGGTTTGGAGTCTCAGCATCAAATGTGAACCGTATCGCTTAAGAATCATATTTGTATTTTATTTTAAAGTGTGTTTTCAAACACAGCTCTATAACTGTGTTGGAAACTGATGAAAATAAAAGGTTACATAAAAGTAATTCAGAATTTGGTTTTTTTTAGTTTGTTGCATGTTTTGTTTGTTTGGTTTGGTTTGGTTTGATTGGTTTTGTTTTGCCTTGCTTTTTTTTTTTTTTTCAATTGCCTCCTCCTCTACCTCTGGCCAGAGCTTTCTCTCTTTTTTGTCTTGTTTTGTTTTGTTTTGTTTTGTTTTGTTTTCCTGTGCAAGCAATTCCACCCTTCTTAAAGGCCCTGAGTTAGCTATATATCAATCAATTGAATTAGCTGTGATTAGTTTCTGAGCTGACACACATCTCTTTGGATGTCAGCCTCAAAAGGAAAGCAAAACAAAGAAAAGCCCACATATTCTGACCACTGTCTGAACAGTCCATCCTTGAGCATGGCATCCTATAGACACCCAGCAGAGTCCCGAGGAAAGTACTGAATACTGTAATATCAAATTTAAACTATAGAATAAAATGGTGCTAAAAAGTCAGTTGTGGCCAAGGAGGTCTATCTGCAAATGTTTTAATGCTTCCCAAGAAAAAAAATAGCCACTGATCCCCTCTGACAACATCCCTAACTGTGCTGGAACTTCTCTGCCAACACTCCTCCACCCCCAATTTCCATCACTCTTCATAATTCTGAATTTTTAAGTCATATTCTGGAACACATGAGCATGTAGGTAGAGATAATATTTTATCAGAAAATCAAGGATATTCAAAAATATAATACAGAAAAAACAACATTCAGAAACATATACTTTCTGTATACAGGAGATGAAGACAACTATAACATCAGTCATACAATATTCAAGGTAAGTAAGCTTTAGCACATTGAAGAATGGGGAAGATTCGTTCCTTAGGGACCAGAAAGTCTTCCTTGCAGTAATAATGTTCTCTGAGGGAATTTTAAACTTTTGAATCATAAAGCCCAACAGAATTTGAATAGATTTATGAATTCAAGTCCAATTTAATTATTGTCTCCATTCAATTTGGGTTAACTTCTTAATAGTTTATTTTTCAGTAGATTCCTGAGTTACAGACACTTTCCTTCAAGTGACTTGCGTCCTCACATGATCTGGCAGTAACCAAAGACACCTTCTTCAACAAAGCCCCTATTCATCTAATATAGCTTATTGTGCTTCCTAACAAACTTTTCCTTGTCTATTACCTTAAACACAACTGATACATCAGTATTGCCACATTTTAATTATTTTCATTATTTTCATTATTTTTTTCACCAATTTAATTAAGAAGTCTGATGGAATTCTCAAAATAAAAAGTGGTACTGTTGTCCTGTTAAAAATATGAACACAGGCTTTACTGGGAAAATAGTTAATACAACTCTAGGCTTTTATTATAATTATTTTATTGACAATATTATTCTTGGATTCCATGCTGATAAGTTTGGGTCCATTGAAATTACTACCATCATTATTTTTTATTTAGGATTTTTGTGCCTATATCTTAATAAAAAGGAGTCATATGAGTTAAAACCATAAAAAAATGGGTTTGAGTTTGTGGTTATTTTGATCGGGGTTTGGGTTTTTTATTTATTTAATTTTTTTTTCAAAGAAAGAAGTATAACAATGTTTATTATTGCCCTCTTTCAGAGAGTCGTGTAGGCTATCTAATGAAAACTGAAGATTGTTGCTCAATATTTAGTGTCATTTACTGTTTCAATGAGGTATTCTGGTATGCTAGATATCTATCAATTGAACACTTTTTTATTAGTACAGGTTTTATTGGCAGTTAGCTACAATTCACAGAATCCTTCCCAATCACACAGGTTTTTTCAAAGGTCTTACTCTAGCCACTAATATATTTTAAAAATCAGAATTGTCATTTATTTAAAAAACCCCCAACATTTCATATAGCAAATTTTGAAGGTATTGAAATGAATTGAAATAATTTTTTAAGTAAATAAAATAAAAAATGGATGGTTCTATCAGATTTTTAGTCACATCAGGAACTTAATCTCCACTAGCCCTTAAAAAAAGCAATACATTGCCTCAAGTAAAAGAGAAAAAAAGCTTAGATAAAAGAAAAGTATACATATGGAAATAAATTATGCAGAAAGTTGAACTAGTGGAATATTAAATTCTCTCTTTTCGTTTCATTATAAAGATTTTTAAGGAAAAAGTTAATTTTCTTATTTTTTATTTAGACTAATCCTTTGAGCCTGTTATCAACAAGATAATTTTGCCCTTTTTTTTTGCTGTTTCTCTTCAGGATTTTTAGGATTTTGGGTCTAGATCAGACATAGTTTCCAGGTCATGCGTTAGGTCCTTCTGATCTATGAGAGAATATTTTGCGAGCCCTAGCAGAAGACAAGAGTCTAAAAGTAACTGAGCCAATTTCCCGGAGACCTTGTGCAAGCTCTGTCCCTAGAGGTTTTAAAAGACTCACATGGATAAAGTCCTGAGCAACCTGGCCTCATCTCAGAGCTGACCATGTTTTAAACCTGAGACCTCCAAAGACCTCTCCCAACCTGAATTATTCTACAAAAGAAATTTGAAAAAAATCAAAAATATTACTTGACTCTGACAGTTTCAGTTCATTACTAAATATTTTGTATCAATAAATATTTAGTGTCGACAAAACCACATACATTTGAAAAAAAAATCTTTTGTTGTGGTCAAAAAGCAGTTCAATATCATTCTACTAACGGATGTAGCACAGGTAATCCACACCAGTTACACATCTCACATTTCATTGCATTTCCTCACAGGTCTATCTTTCAATCATGTTGTTTAACCATATTCTTGAGACAAAAATATCATTACATGTCTTGTTTATGAAACATTTCTCAAAGAGTAGTCCAAAATTTCCTTTTGCATCAGGTTAATTTTCTAATTAGCACCATTGTGACTCATATTGAGAAGATATATTAAAAAAAAATAAAAAGAAATGTGGCCAACAGATCAAGAGTGGGGATCCTCCCCCCTCACTGCTCTGGTGAGACCCCACCTGGAGCACTGTGTCATGTTCTGGGGTCCTCAACACAGGAACAACATGAAATTGATCCAGAGAAGGGCCATAAAGGTGATCAGAGAGCTGGAGCACCTCTCCTGTGGAGGCAGGCTGAGAGAGTTGAGTTTGTTCATCCTGGAGAAGAGAAGTCTCTGGGGAGACCTTAGAGCCCATTCCATTACCTAGAGAGGTCTTGTAAGAATGGTGCAGACAGACTTTTTACCAGGGCTAGTTGTGATAGCAGGATACACAGTGGTTTTAAACTGAAGTAGATTGGATGTAATAACCTTTCTACAATGAGGGTGGTGAGGCTCTGGCACAGGTTGCTCAGAGGAGCTGTGGATGGCCCATACCTGGAAGTGTTCAAGGCCAGGCTGGATGGCACTCTGAGCAACCTGATCTAGTGGAAGGTGTCCCTGCCCATGGTAGGGCAGATAGAACTAGCTGATCTTTGAAGATTGCTTCCAACCCAACCCAACCATTCTATTATTCTACTATTCTAATTAGGAATAACATTTTTATTTCAAGTGCTGTGCATACGTATCAAACAAGTAAGTAATATCATATGGAGATATGTAACATTTTTTTTAGTCTGAAATGTTAGAAGCTGCACAGTTTTCCACTGAAAATGACCTCACATTTTTGTATTCTATTTTTTCTTATCTAAAACCAGATATGATCACAGCTGTCGTCTTTCAAAATGTTGGAAGATATTTTCAGCTTCATCAGGTTGAAAATTGGAATGCAGTGAATAGGGAACAATGTGTCAATGTAAAATTCCTAACCAGTATTAGGAAAAAAACTTGCCAGGGTAAAATTGTGGACCACTTGCTCAGGTACAGTAACCAGTATAGACTTCCCTAACAAAATTAAGTTACACTTGAGATTTTAGCTAATCTTAATAAAGAAATCAAGTTTATTCCAGTAAAAACAGATCTAAGAAAAACAATCTGCATCAATTAAGATAAAATGATAAATAATCAAAGATGTGCAAAAAAATGGTAATGGTAATCTACAAAAAGCATTAAAAGGTCAGGAATGACTGAAAAAAAAATTTTCTTTGTGAACTCCCTCTTTCTCAGAATATTTATTGTTTGTATATCTTATCTTTTTGTCCTAAACCTTCCTGTGTGAATTTTAGTTCCTCATGAACTTTAGCTTCAGGACTGAAAGCTGCACAATAAGCAGAAGTTATCAATACGTAAAAAATGACTGCTTCCCTATGTATTTTGGAGGGAAGATGCATCTTAAAGTGGAACTAACTATCAAAAGAAAATACGTAACATTGCACAAGAACCTGTCATGCCACTATCTCAGTAAAGTCATAAAATTACAAATTTCAGATTTACCAGTAGCTAAAAATAATTTTTAAAAAATTGTGGTAAATATTTTTTCCACGTCTACCTGGAATGTTAAATTCCAGGTAATGGGATTTATTTCCAGATTTGTTTATATTTCATATACAGAGGTGACTTCAATTATTCATATTTATATTCCATTATTATGTTCCTGTAAGTCATAGGCTTGTTCAGCATGTATTACAATTTCACCCCAAAATGAAAAAATAAACATAAAGCACTGTATTACTTATACCAAAACTAACTACAGTAAAAAATAAAAATATAAATCCAAAACCAATCCACAAACACACAATAGAGCCCAGCAAGAGAGAAATAGGTCTTCAAGAAGGTGGGGCGGGGTGGGGGTGGGAGCAAGAAGCTCGCCTTTGCTTTGACTGAAGTAAATGTAAACAGAAGTTACTCTCACATGTGACTAATCATTACAGCAGAATTCCTTACAGCAGTGAAGGACTGTGAACAAAGCATACATAACACATCATTCTTCTCTCTAGAGTGTGATGGAACTTGATGCCTGACCTTTTCCCTAAGCGAGAGACAAGATTTAAAGCCTTCATATTAAATTTGGCCTAGAGATTTATACGAGGCAAATGGGAGAGAAAATAAAGAGCTATTTTCAGTGAACATATTAATGAAATCATCCTAATAAAACAGATTAAATTCAATTATTTTTAATAACTGCAGGTAGAAAAAGAAAGTTACTGAAAGTTGTCAGAGTATAATAAAGCAGCTTTGTTTTAAGTAAGGAAGTATAGAATCAGATACTTTTAAAATTATATAGAAGCATCAAATCATTAAATTTGAAAAAGACCTCCAGGAACCCTGAGTTCAACCTTTGACTGAACATCATCATGTCAACTAAACCGTTGCACTAAGTGCAGTCCATTCATTTCCTGAACATTTCTAGTGACTCCACCACTTCCCTGGGCAACTTGTTCCAATGCTTAACCACCCCTGCAGTGAAGAAATCCTTCATGATGTTCAACCTAAACCTCCCTTGATGCAACTTGAGGCCATTTCCTCTTTTTCTCTTGCTAGTTATGTGGGAGAAGAGGCAACAGGTAGTCATAGAGAAAAATACAGTCTCCCCTGAGCCTGTTTTTCTCTAGGCTAAATACCGCAAGCTCCCTCAGCTGCTCCTCATCAGGCTTGTGCTCCAGACCCTTCCACAGCTCCATTGCCCTTCTCTGGTCATGCTCCAGCACCTCAATGTCTTTCTTGTAGTGAGGGACCCAAAACTGAACACAGAACTCGAGATGAAGCCTCTCAAGTGCCAAGTACAGGGAAACAGTCACTGCCCTGGTCCTGCTGGCCACACTACTACTGATCCAGGCCATAGTGTCATTTGCCTTGTTGGCCACTCTGGCTCATGTTCTGGCACTGTCAACCAGCACCACCAGGTCCTTTTCCTCTAGACAGCTTTCCAGCCACTCTGCCCCCAGTCTGTAGCACTGCCTAGGGTTGTTTTGACCCAAGGGCTGAAGCTGGCACTTGACTTTATTGAACCTCATACAACTGGCCTCAGTTCATCAATCCATCCTGTCCAGATCCTTCTTCTACATGGCACAGTGTGTCAAAGCAATTCACGTAGAAGAGTTCCTATATATTACTAACACTTGCAACTGTCTCTATCAGAAAACATAACTCAGAATTTGGGCTTAAATTTTCAACAGCACTGGGTTTGGGGAGGACAGCAATTCTATTGTCTACAGCTTTGTAGGAAATTATGTGTGGCAGACAAAAACCACTAATCACAATTTGATTACAGCCACTGATCACAATTGACAATATCTTGAAGTTGATGAATACATCTCAGCACAGCAAAACAGCTTTTAAGACCTTTCTTAAGTTTCTCAGCCCAGGAACATCTAACAACTTGCTAACAGTGATGGGTAACTGCCTGACCCTGGTACATCTTTCAGCTTGTGTATCCATACAGAAGGAAGGAAATGGGAAAAAGGCTCAAAAGTACCATGGAACATAAATTTCTTTCTTATCTAGCTTTTAGTGAAAGATTGAGTCATTGAGAACAACTAAAACCAACCAAACAAAAAAAATCAAGCCTCTTCCCTCCCCAAAGTTATTAATTCTGGAGACCTAGCACAGGACCTCAGTATTTTATTTGGATCTTATTGCTTACCAGAAAGAAAAAAATTGAGATGTTTCAAACATACAATATGCTTATAGTCAGAAAGCAACTCTGCTGAATGGTCTTGTTCAAGCAGAGTTGGAAATGAAAAGCTGATTCTCTCCACTGAAAGCAGTAGCATTTGTAGGTATGAGCCATCATGGATCTGAAGTGCAGCATCAACTATAGATTTGGCATGAACAACAGCTTTTTAATGTAATTGTCTTCAATACCCAAAACACACAAAACATGATGACTTTGTACATGTATGAGAATAGTATCAGCTACTTTGAAATGCAACAAATGCATTACTTAGTAGTGACAAACTGAAACAAAGTCATGAATGAATAAAGCAGTCCACCTAGCCAACTATGCATAAAATTTCATTTATTTTCAGTTTGCCCTGAATTACAGACAACACAACACCAGTCAGATGATAATGACAGCTGCTTTTCCCATGCAGTCTTATTGTGAAGGAAAGTTAACAGCTTCTCTAGGCAATGTAAAAGTGTCATCACACTGGAATTCAGTCACTGCATTACATCCTAAATATTATCTTCTACTTTTATTTTTGTATGTGTTTGTGTGGACACTGACCTCCCATTTTGATGTACTGTTGACCAAACTCTGTAAGAGATAAGTTTTAATATTGTTAAACAACACTCTGTCCAATTTTTTGTTTGTTTGTTTGGGGTTTTTTGTTACTACATCTCATTACCTCTATGCCATTCCACAGATTTCTGATAATTTAACTGGGAATTACAAGAAAAAAAAAAAGTTGAGACAACAGTAAAAGTGGCTATTTCAAGTGAATTATTAAAATTTATTAATTCAATAATATGTTTGTCGTAAATTTGTTTTCTTTCAAAATTTTAGAAAAAGAAGTATAGAGGTTTTCCTTATCTCAAATCTTATATATTAATTCCTTTCAAGTGGGTATTATGGTATATATTTCAAATATATATAAATAAATTATTACAATTAAAAAATATAAGCTATGCTATTTTATCATTCCTAACCACCAGAAGCAATTTGCTCCTGCTCTTCTTGACATGACAGCTACTTTTCATAATAAAAAATGCATTTTCTCAGAAATGCAGTTTGTCATGTTTTCTTTTCAGACTTGCAGGCATTTTGAACTTCCTGCTTCATCCATTAATAGTCCCATTTTGCTACAACTTCCCAGCAAGTAGTACACTAAAAAAAATAAAAGCATATATGTAAACTTATACCAGATATAATTTCTACCGAATAATTTTTCCAAAAAAAAGTTTCTTACTCAACTAGAATCTTCTGTTATTGACCCTTATTCAGTATCCTAGGACAAAAAAACCCAACAAAGTTTAAAGTTTTATTTTGTCTTTCAAATAATAAAAATATAAATTGCACTTAAAACCCTGCCAATGGCAAAAGAAGCATACAATAAAAAATAGTGATTTTGCTGTAGAGTGTGTAAAGTAGCTTGGCACAGTCAGCAGCATGAAAACAGGGCACTCACTTGCCCCCCGTCCGGCCTGCCCCTTGTGAAACCGTGAGATATGCATTAGTCACTTCTAGAAAAGGCAGCTAGACTCCTTGTCATCCTTGGCTCAAAATGTTTGATTAGAAGGCTGTCAGAGGTTGACACTATTGCTCCATGTTTTCCCTTCTCTTTAGCTGTGCTGCAACCTGGAAATCACCTATGTAAAAGCTTAACAGCATCTCTATAGGATCCATGGTCCCTAAGAAGGAATTGAGCCTTCCTCCCTAAGAAGGAATATCACAGATATCTATGTATATACAGAGAGAGATTTTGCATTGTTTCTTGCCTGGCTCTCTGTTTTGCCTTCATGATTCACTCTGGGTTATACAACCAATGACATTCACAAAAAATTTGGAAACTAAGACAAGTCTACCTGGTGCTTTTTTTAAAAAAAGTTATTAACAACAGCCTTACTGCTGGTTGCTTTCTTTTGATCCGGACAACCCATGTATGTTGCTGGTTTTCTTGAAAGTTTTAGACTTTATGGTCTGCTCTTTTAATATCCCAAGTCCCCGTCTTTGTTTTATTTATGATGAAAAACCTCATTTAAAAAAATCATAGTGAATTGTATGAAAGTATATGAAAGTAGAATGTCTAGTATTAGTCAATTACTTTTCCCATAAAAAATTAATATATTCCTTGTACTAATAAGCATATTAACTATGAGTAAAAGTGAGGTGTCTACTCAATGGTAAAATATATGCCACATATGTTCATTTTTGCATGTAGCCTCATCTATTGTCTCATGTTTCAGTAGAGTTTCACTATATTTGCAATTTCCAAGAAATAACTAATCTTACAGTGAAAGAAATTGAGCATTCTGAACAGTTACCAAGCAATTTTAACTAATGGTGCTTACAGGTAGGTCAAATTCAGGAACCTAATGTGACAATAGCTCCAAGTGTTTCCTTGGTATGTTTCAATCTCACATTAGAGCAACCCATGATGAGAAATATGTTTAGGGAAACTCTTATCTGGAAAAATAGAGGGTCTTCAGCATGTACATAGAACCTCTCAAAGGCTTCCCTAAATTCCTTAAGAAACACTGTTTAAAGAACAGTCCTAAAGTCATTTAATTCAACTGCACACAGTTCTGAGCAACCTCCTGCAGTGAATATTTCTTGAACTAAGGGTGTTTTATTAGGTGATCTTAAGAGCTCTCTTCCAACCTAAATGACTCTGCAACCAAAACTGGAATTATCAATTGGAAGTATTTTTACTGTAATTAAAATTTATTTTAAAAAGGACTAAAAATTGCATCTTTTTCTCAAGGATGAAAAAGAGCCATTTGTGGAAGTGGGCTACTCCAAATGAATTTCCAGATTGCTTCAATACAATTGTCTGCTTTGCAATGCTCGACAGTTTCCTGAAAGGAGTTATGTTTTCAGAGCAAGGCGATAAAATTGCGGGAGCACNCACTGATAGCACTTTCTCCCTCCAGCCTTCAGGAAGACCAAGTCAGTCCATATTTTAATATGGACAGATTTTGCTAACTTAATTTCCTTTAATGTAGCAACAAAACATATTCTAATGAGCAGAACTTATTATCATGGCTCTTAATTCTTATCTTAATAATATTTCATAACTGAGTAAACTTAAATAAAAAAGACATAATCAGATGGTCATTACTTGTCCTTGAGGTTTTTTTGCCTTCTTATTCTACGCAGTCATTATTCTACTTAAAATTGACAGGATAGCATTCAAATAAATAAATCTTCTGCAACAGTGATTTCTGATCAAAGGTCACTTGTTCTTTTACATCTTCCAGGCCATTTATCAACAGATGCCAATCAGTGAAAGAACCACTAGCCATTCCCCAGAGAAAATAGGGACTGTGGAAACAGAGAGTCATCCTAAACAGCTGTTAAAACTCAATGACTGAACTATGTAAGAATATCTATTACTGTCCTTTTGGCTTCAGATTTTGTCTCCTTTCGTATCATTACTCGTTTCTTAATATATTTTGCACACTATAAAACATTGACCCTTTCCTACCACACAGACAGTCCTTTCACATACTGTGGTATTATTCACTATCTCCTAGGACTCTGAAAAGTATCAGTATGGATCCTAGCAACAACAAAAGGTCATATAACTATTTCTAAAATGCCAGCCATCCTGTTCATAAATGCTCACAGAACAAGTAATAGTTATTGCTTTCATAGTGGCTCCAAAATAAGTAATGTGTCACAAAGGATTTATGCTTGTGATGCAATAATTACTTATTGCTCAAATACTCTAGTAGAACAGAATTGTACTTCTTTCTTTCTTCATAATATAGTCCCTACTTCCCCCATAGTACACAACTCACATATTTTCTGTTAATCTGACACATTGAACAGTATCCTTAGCTTCTGAAAGTAGAGATGAGACCATTGGACCCAATCCATCACTATGGTCAAGCATGTTTAAGCTCACTAACAAAACTTGGTGTGCTTTTCAGCAAGATTTTTATTCAAGGTTTTTCAAATGAAAACTATACACTGAAAATTACTCCATAGCAATGCAACACATGCAATATTCTGTAGCTAAATAAACACGCAGTACTGTAAAGGGTTATTATTTATTTAAAAAAATAACAAAAAAAACCCTAATTCTTCCCACATACAGTTGGCATAAACAAAAAATTCAGGTTCAAAACCACATAATAAGGGAACGCCCTAACTTCCTGAATATGCAAAAATTTACTAAAAAAGGTAGTTCTTCACTCCTACTTTCTTCCAGTATCCCTTGATTCACAAACAGCACATCACAGGTTTTTACCTAACCAGAATCAGATAGGTTTTTACCTTCATAAATTAAGGAGGAAGTCGAGGATCATACCAAAATTGCTGTAAATTACTTTGTTAGAATTGGCCACAGGATGGGGATATGGATACTTTTGATGTCTAAGTGCTAAAGGACACTAACTGCTCTTCTAACATCTTGGTGCCATGTAGTAATAGCAAGCTGCAAAAGTTTTCTGTGAGTTATATTAATGCCAGGAGGCCTCACAGTAGTCAATAGACAGCAAAAGTTCAGGACAAAGAGTGAAAGAGGTGAAGAAAGAGGCAGAGTATTTAGAGTCTACTTTGCTAGATGATCTAGGCCTCCACTCCAGCAGGCATAAGCAATCATTTATCTCAGCTGAAGTCATTACTGTATATTCAATGGCTATTTTGAAGATCTTCTATTTTAAAAGAAATGTGCAAGTAATAAAGCAAGTAAACCCCTATCCCCACTGACATGTAACTATATAAGGTGTATACCTTGCAGAGTAATTAGGCAAAGTCTGAGAAAGTGGATACACTCAGTTAATTAATTTTTCAACTATAAAGAAGTTTTAACATTAAAACTTATTGATTTCTCCTACACATTAAAATGCAGAGGAATGACTGTCTTTAAATCAAAACAAAACAGATGTAAAAATTAAATTAAAACATTTTTTATTCTTAGGATAAAAATCAAAAGAATATTAGTGTTAATAAAATCAATATGGAATTAATTAATAGATCACAATATAAGAAGGTTGACTGAAATGAACAAGGATTTCTGTTTATCTCTATTGTGTTTTTAACTGTAAAGATTTGCCCTCATCTTCTTCTCTCTTGTCCCTCAAAACAACCAAAAAAAAAAAAATCAGACCTTTCCCTATTCAGTCCCACGGCTACAAACACAAAAAAGGCTGCATATTTATATATTTATAGGCCAATTTAAAATGAGTTTTGTGAAGCAATCATCATAAAAAGGAAAGTTCACTTTCTAATCAGGTCATAATGCAAAATATTCCTGTCCACCAATGCAATAAGAAAGCTATATATAGCTTTGCATAGGACTGACATTCACTATACTTTTTCTTATCACCAAACAGAGAAACAGAAAAAAGCTTTTCATAGGCATAACAGTAGTCTTGATTGTTCTAGTTTAAAAGTCATTCCTCACGGAAGTTTATCTTTGTCACATGAAAAGGAGGGGCAGAAATGCAAATATTCCTTCTTCCACCTGTATTAATATAAAGTTATAAGCTATAAGCACGCTTGGAACAATCAAAGCTTTATGAACCCAGCACTGCCTATCAACCAATGGACAGAACACAGCCTGGAAAGATTTTTGACCTTCCTGTGAAAACCACACTTTAGCCAGGGAGAACTTGTAAGCCATAAGCGTCTCCAAATCGAAGTCTTATGCACCCAACACTGTCTGTCAAACAATGGACAGCACACAGGTTGGAAGGGTCTTCAGCCTCTGCTATGAGACCACACTTAATAGCCAGGGAGAACTTTCTCTATGAAGATATTAGCTATAAGCAGCCTAGAACATCTAAGTCTTATGAACCCAATACTGCCTGTCAAAAAATGGACAGCACACAGATTGGGTCTTTTACATTCTGCTGTGACAACCAAACTTAATAGCAAGAAAAGAACCTTCTCCACAGCAGCTCCCAAAATAAGTTTTATTAATACAAGTATGTGACAGTTACTGTGGGTTTTCCATTGCCAGTGATAACATTTAGCTGCATGATTGTATTTAATTGATGACTAAAACCCTAAGAGAAACCAGCACAAAACACATTCTACAGAGACAAGCACCCCTAACTTAAGTTTCAATACAGCAGTGTACCTCCCATGGCAGACTTAACTAACAGCAGAAAGTACTAACCAGAAACACAACAACTTAAAACACGAATCTAGAAACGCCCCTGGTAACACAGAGCAACAAAAGGCCTTGCACACCACCTTCTCTGTTACACAAAGCAAAAGGAAAGAATATAGCTGTTTCTCATTAACATGCATGTTAAAAAAAAGAACTACTCACCGTAAAGCAACACAACAACTATTATAAAGTAAGATATATACCTAGTAAGTTGAGATGTGTAGCAAAACATAGTAAAAAATTGATAGGGTGCCTATAGAGCAAAGATATAGCCAAGTGAAATTAGTATCAATGTAGCAGTGAAGTAGAAGTGAAAGCATATTATAAGGGTATAAGGTACTTTATAAGGTATAATGTAACACGCATAGTATAAGATATAAAATAGAATATATAGATATTGTAAGAGAGTCAAGTATAAGATATAAAATATAAAGTTAAGAGAGTACATAGTTTTTTCACCCCTACATTGTCCAAAGAGGGAGGAGACAGGGCAACTGCTCTCAGCTAACTCCACAGAGACAATGACATTTCTCCCCAGTTTTTTCTCATGCCCAATTGCTTCTATTTTTTTCTTCTCTTAGGTAGTTTGGGGGGCTTTAGTCAACAGTTGTTTTGGGGGTGATAGACAGCTGACTATGACATAGGCCTGAGGGGCTCTTTATGTTCCCAGAAGATTTTGCAAAGGAGGGACATGTCACCTCCACAACACTTCACCCTTTGTTAATCTTATCGATCTGGCTTTAGCACCTTTGGAAAGCCACTGGGATGTCTTTGCCCTCTGACAATGGTTCTGGGAGCATTCCTCTGGGGGCTGAGGCATTTCCCCTCAACTGATCAAGAGTTTATCAGGGCTATTGCCCCACAATCTTGTACATCAAATAGACATAGATAGACTGTAAATATTATTTCAGGTTCTGCGTAACCACCCAACAAGCCACAAGACTCATCAATTAATAATGGAAAACTAACATTCTATAATAGTGAAAGCAACAGCTAGGAGCCATTAATATCAATTGACACAAACTCCTATGGCTTAGAAGAAGCATATCCTTGATTGCTGTAAATGCTTTACTACAAGCTCAGTGTATTGGCGTACTGTATATGTATGCAAGTGTTCTGCTTATAAATTGTATAACAAGAAGCACAACAAATAATTTATTTTTTGAACCATCTTCTTACTATTCAGTTTTTATCAGATGCAGTATGACAGTCATCAACTAATTACCTTTTGACAAGAATCCAAAAAGAAAATACTTAGGCAATCAAAACACAGGCAGAATGAAAAACAGAATGGCACTAGTGAAAGAAGGACACTAAGAAGAAAAGAATTATTTATGCAGCACTACACACTTAGGACACCAAGTCTCGTGTAGAAGGGTTATACAAAAAGCACAAATGCTGAAACACTGGGTACCAGACCTCTAAGTATAAATGTTTAACTATGTGCATTTTCTCAAAATGATTTTGCCATAGAAACTGTATTTTATATATATAAATTATTTTCTGTAAAATAGTGATAATTCAATTATTAGGTACAAATTACTAAACTAAATTAAAAAAATTCTTCCTACCTGCAAAGAGCTCTAATAGTGTCTTGGCCTCTACAGATATAGTCATTACTTACAGCACAAATAAAGAATTTTCATTCCATGGATTTTATTTCTTTTTAACTCAGTTGTTGACTTCTCATTACGACATTTCTCATGATGTGTAAAACCTTGGCTTTGCTGATGTTAAGGCCTACATTACACAGATCATGTGTTGCTTTTCCAGTTAAAAGAAACATTATCAAAAATCAGACAGATAAATTCTTTTGACATTTTTCATTATTGTCTAAAATATACTTATTCTATCATGATAAATAAATCACAAAGATTCAGAGAGGTCCTTAATTTAGAAAAATATCTGTTTATAGTTCTTACAGAGTATTGAATTTGTCAAACAGAATAACTACTTGACATTTGAGTATATATCTCCAGACTGTTCCTCAAAATTCCACTAGTTTTAGAACAAAAAAAAATCTTGAATTATTTTTGTCTCATTAAAATTAATATTTTGTACCTCCAAAAATATACTAAAATTCAGAAATAACATCACAGTGTCAAAGCTCTATATTACCTTTTTTCCATAATGTTGATCTTCCATACAAGTACAACAAAAAGAACCAGTCATACTGACTAATAACAGCTAAGGCACAAAACTATTAGACATTAAAAAGGGAACTAATCTTGTGCTACATGAAAAAATACATATTTAGACTATAACCTCATCATAATTATGTGAAGGATCTCATACATATTCCAATAATCCATCACTGGAAAAATTGTCCTTCCAGTAAAATTATTGCATCAAAGAATAAATCCTATCTAGAAAAGAAAATTTCCATTGACAATAGCAGAACTGAACACAGAATATTGATTAATTAATCCAGAATGAAAAATAGTCTGTATAAAAGAAGAGAACTACAGGCAAGTCTCATCTCTTTTGATACAAGGTAACACCAGATCTTTTGGCAATCAGAGTGTAAGAAAAGTAAATACACTAATACTGTCTGAATATATGGATCAGCTCATAACTCTTTTAGGTAATGAAATTTCTTTATCCTTTTCCCACATTTTCCCTTTTAACAGATTTGGGTTTTAGCAAAAAAGTCCACAAAACAGCAAAACCCCCAAACTTGTCTTTCTTTTGTCTGTTCAGCATCCTTGGAAAAAACCACCAGATGGCAATGCAGTGTTCAAGTATTTCATTTAACATACATACTATAAGGGAAAAAGTCTGTATGCATCAGCATGAGGCTCTATTTCCTAACCTACTTCCTCTTTGATGAATATTAAATAATTCATAAGTAAAAACTCTATTCACCAGAAGTAAGTGATCAAATACCATTCAACCTGTAAAGAACAGACTTAAAAAAAATATAAAAAATCAACAGTTTAGTTCCAACTATGAAGGTGGATAATTTCAGGAAAAATCATTGAAAGGAAGTAATTTAGAAATGCATTACTGTAAAGTTCTCAAAATGCTATCAAGGGCTGCACTGGGCAACCAACATTCAATGAATTGAATAAAAAGTAAATCTTTTTAGGCACGTACAAATACATAGTTCTGCTTCATACTAAAAACCAGGCATTATTTCCTACATTTTTGAGATTTAAGTCAATTCCTGTAAAACTATATGCTGAAGAAATCAAAATATGTGCAAGAGTCAGTTTCCCATTTAGCAGATCTTATCTGAGATCTGTTTTATGCCAAATGAAAATCCAGGTTTGCAGTTACTGTTGCAGCCTCTCAAGCCTCTACAGAAGTTAATGGAGATTTCACTCAGTACCTGAAACACCAA